>JAMKCH010022641.1:0-20831 GCA_023653785.1 Ophioderma brevispina | reverse complement strand
GGGCTGAACGACTCCGTCCTTCCCAGCGCCCCCCTGAGAATCTTCACTGGTTACCAATAGATAGCGGATTAAGTTCAAGGTCCTCCTTTGGTATATAAAGGAATTCATGAACTTGCCCCTATTCTTTAACCTTACCGAAGTTTCTGTGCCAATACACCGGAAGGGTAATCTCAGGGTGATGACAAACTATGCCTTCACAATCCACGTACCATTAGGAAATACGGTGACATGTCTTTCCATGCTGATGCCCCACGTATCTGGAACTCTGTGCCCTCTTACATTCGCAAAGTTACGTCAGTCATTATTTTCAGGAAGCGGCTAAAGACTTATTTGTTCCATCTGTGTAGATCCACGCCTCAGCGGGACCTCTTGTTTGTATCTATATGCTGGGGTTGTGTTTTGTACTTGAAGCTAGCGTGGTTAAGTCTTTAGATGCGTGGTTGTTGAGTAGTGAAGTGGTGTGATCGCGTGATGGTTGGGTTAGGGCGTGAGTTGCGGGGGAGGTGTGGGTGTATGTACCGCAATTTTTAAAAAAAAAAATGTTTTTTCTTCATTATTTTCTCAAAGGTTTTTTTGTACAGTATACCCTTTTTATTTGTAAATACTTTGTCGTATATCTTCGGATTTTTAGATCGTTATGTATGTTATCTTTGACTACAGCGCTTGATATTGTGTAAGGCGCTTAATAAAGGTAGTTAATAAATGACACAGCGAGCCCGGGTAACCACCGAGTTACAAGGGTTCCGGCGGTGAACCCTATATAAGACCAGAAATGAATGAAATGCTATGAAATGATACCCTTTCCAAGACCAGACCTATTCAAATAGACATAGATCCGAGACCTGGAGGCCAAGCAATTTGCATGGACATTACATTGCAATTTTAACCTGGGGATTTTACACTCTATTGTATGGACTTTTTATCGATTGAGCATGATATCTTTTTTTTTTACACAAAAATCAGCATTCTAACACATAGTATTATAGTTTTATATATATTTTTATAGTTTTTTTATACTCTATTCTTGAAGTTACAATTGTGATATACCATCTATTGCAAATCTCGAGACCTACCCAGGTCTCACTTTTTGTAAACGCGGGTGTTTACGGACCGACAGAAGACTACACAGCGGTAACAACCCCCCCTCCCGGGAATACATGGAGGTCACCAGGACTTCTGGGAGTGTGGTCTGGTCCAGTTATGTGAAATAAGGGATCATTAGTCATGTTTATGTACTTAGAAAATACGTGGTATAGGCCAGGGGGAGGCAGAGGCGAGGCGCCCTTGCATCCGGGGGGGGGGGGGGAGGGGGGGGAGGGGGGTGGGAGGACGAGGGCCCTTGACATAAGGGGGAGAGGATGTGTCTAATTTTTTCCAGAAAATCAAAAATGTTCCCCCCCCCCCCCCGCCATATTTTATCCCAATCTTCCCAAAAAATTTAACATTGGTTTCCAATCACCTAAGCATCAAATTTTCCATGCAAAGACCATAGGAGACAAACCTATTCCCCCACCAGGGGACACGAATACTGGAAGAATAAGACTCTCTCCAAATGTCAATAATTTTTGCAAGATTTGGAAAAAACACTTTCCTGAAGTAATTTTAAAAAAAAAAATGAGTTATCTGTATCATTCGTTTGTTAAAATAGCTTTTTGCCGTGTCCTAATTGGGGTCACTTGTAGATGGCACTTACATTTTGTTGTGCACACTCAAACATTTTTTTCAAAATCCACAGAGGTGAACATTATGGAACCATGCCAAGAAATGAGGCAGCTTCTGAGCAGTGGCGCGCCAATCTCGTTTTTCTGGGGTGAAAACGGGGGCAAGTGAAATCTGGGGTTGCAAAAGGAAAATTCGGGGGGGGAAAATAGGAAAATTTTGAATTTTTCACCAATTTTGGCCGCCAAAGCGCTGATTTTTGGCCCCAAAGCACTGAACTTTGGCCCCAAATCCTCTCATTTTTCTTTCGACCAGGGGGGGGGGGGCAAACTGGGGAGGCAGAAAAATTTGGGGGGGGGGGGGGCAAATGCCCCCCTGGCACCACCATTGCTCTGAGCCTTTATGTATATGAGGGAGAGAAGAGAGAGAGAAGATGCGAGATAAAAGACGAGAGAGAAAAGGACTCCTGAAATAGTGTTTGATCTGGGGACATTTGAATTGCTTTCACCTGTGGGGACAAAAATTATAGTGGTGTGCCATTTTGATACCCCACTTTAAGTGCTATATTTAAGGGAATAAGATACTCTTCTATTAGTGGGGCCTCATTTTCACGTTTTGTGGGAGAAGTGTGATCGAAGAGATAGATTTAGGTGCAAAGGACTTTATAATGGGGACCATTCGTGGGACGCCCAATGACCCTGAGTGATAGGGGTAAAGTAATCAGGGTTCCACTATGAGTGAGTTTTTGAAAATGAAACCCAAGTGATAGTCAATATTTTAAAATAGAAATGGTGTTCTTTAGCGATTATTAACTACATGATATTCTCAGTGGTGACATGTTCTCACTACCTTTAACAAGTTGGAGAGCCACCATTTTAAATTATAGTTGGCAGTTAGCAGAGACAAGATAGAAAGAAAGAACTAAAGAACTATGGAGAGAGTAAGCAAGGCAAGATAGACGACTCGCAAAAGCACCAGGATAGAGATAGTGAAGCACGTAATGGTAGATAGAAAAAGGGATGAGAATCGAGACCCGCCGACAAACAGAAATAGAACGGGGCCTTCGATAATTCCTAGAGCGGAGAGCGAAAGGGACGAGGTAGCCAGCCTGCAAGTGCGCGCGTCAGAGAGCAAGGTTGAGAGTATTTAGAAGAGTTCCCGCTCTCTTCGCTCTCCCTTTTCGCTCTAGGCGCAGCTCAAGCGTATAGCTCCGCCACGTCTCTCTACAGCCAGGGGAGGGCAGAAGGAGAGATGGGACAAATAAGCACGCAGATAGAGACGCAGATGAAACACTGGGAGAATAAAGCCATTTGTCCGACTTATGACATTGTTTAATTCCCAAGCTATGGATAATTTAAGAGACCATTGAAAGCTAACCTGTGGCTTAAATAATATTAGTATGATCACAAGCACGCACGTAGACTGGGTTACGTGGTGTAGTTTGAAAGCACTCCCCAAGGACCTAGTTATAATGTTTCACCAATAACTCAGACATGTAATCATTCATGTAGTCAATGTAACTGAATGGGTGTATTATCTTTAAAGCACTCCTAAGGCTGACATGCTTGAAATACTTTAACTCTCTGCACACGGTTGACATTGTCTAGAACAGGTGGTTGCTTGTGAACAGGGAGGGAACCGGGTGGGGGGGGGGGGGTGGGTTCACAAAGAGTTAAGAGACATCAGAAGCCCTTTATTTAACCCACCAGGGCACTACCATCTATAATTAGGGTCTAGCCCTAACCTGTTCTGTTTGTAGCCTTTGTCTTAGGAGAGAAGGGAGGAATATTGGAGGAGAAGCAAGAGAAAGGTGCCCGATTCAGTGCAGATTGGAACTAGGGACCTTTGGGTGTTAGGCCCATAGCCTGGGATGGCAAACTGTCTGTGTGTTGCAGCCCTGACTATGCCTATTTTTGTGTTACGCTTGTTCACACAATGGCATCACACAATACTTTTCTGACCTCGGTGCTATAGGGTTTATGGTTTGTAGGTTATGGGGGGGCGGGTTAGGGGTAGGAGGCACCAGTGGCCGAAAAAAACAGAGGTATAAGCTAGGTTATTATAACAAAAGTTTGAGCACGGAGTGGGTATGTTGTAACAAAGGTGTGAATGGGGAGGTGGCTAACCTATTCAGAGTCGGGTGGTCGGTCGGGATAGAGGGAGGGAGGGAGAGGCTGACAAAGTAATAGAAAGAAAGACAGAAATAGAGAAACATCAGGACAGACAAACAGGCAGAGAAAAACTGAGATGGATATACAAAAACCAGAGGATACAAAACAAAAACATAAGAGATGGAGGAACTGTTTGTAAACAAAGTGTTAGCCAGTCAAGGTCACTAATGATGCCTAGATTCAGATGGTTCAAAGCACTGATGTGTTCCTGGAATTTGTCTTCCTCACCATGGCCATTGCCAAGTGTAATTCTATGGAAGAATTGGAGTGTTGCCAGATCATACTTCCTCTTCCTGTTACCTTTTATTATGGTACAGAAAGTGCAGAATAGAGTAAAACATTAAAGGTGCAATGAGAGATTTCGAGGCATCCATATTTTCAGCTATAGTAGTGGTTTCATATAGATTAGACATTCAATAGCTCTTTTACCTTTTATTTGGCTACAGAAATGACAGAAAGAGATAACAAAAGGTGATTTTTATATGCTCATATTTCAATAGATGAATTGACATCAATGATTACAAACACAAGTTAGCACCTGTCTACTGACATGTTAGAGGTGCGAAGAGTATGCCCATACAGTTACAGCATTCAATAGCCTTATCACGCCTGATTGAGCGTGAATTTTAAAACCACAAGCCCTGCATGTGCTCACGCATACTGCCGGACAGTGCTTTGTTCGTTGCCCGGCGTTGACGTCACATGTCAACTCATCTACACACACTGGCCAGAAGTATTGCAACATGCAGAAAAACAATTTATATTCAAAATTGATTTAAAATTGCACTAGGAGTTCTTGACTACATATTACGTAATTATTGTCAGAAATACGATTTTCAGACTGATGCGGTTTCCCGGAATCAAATAGTGCGAAAAACGTTTGATTTGCTTGTCATGTTCCCTAAATATGGCGGGTTAAAGAGGCCAGCTAATGATAT
Organism: Ophioderma brevispina; assembly: GCA_023653785.1. Taxonomy (NCBI): domain Eukaryota; kingdom Metazoa; phylum Echinodermata; class Ophiuroidea; order Amphilepidida; family Ophiodermatidae; genus Ophioderma; species Ophioderma brevispina. The sequence goes on along the minus strand of JAMKCH010022641.1, from coordinate 16,063 downwards.
CTTGCCGATTGTACTCTAGAAGGAATACAGGCACAAGAACGTCAAAATGGTTGCAAAATAATCACTAAATGGATTATATCGGCTTGTCAGGGTCTACTTTAAATTTTTAGGGTAACAATCGGAGTGGTTGTATGGACCGGAAATGAGATAATGTCAATAGAAAATGGGAGCACGTCCAGGGCCGTTGGACTCGGGAAATTTAATGACGAGAAAGCGGTCACATGATAACTTGAAAACAACTTTTTAATCGCACCGTTGACATTTTTGCTGTTTGTCATGCACTGTGAACACGTAATTAGACATGATTTATGTAAACCATGTGATTTATCAGACGAGTAGCATTTTGACGTCTCCAATTTTTCACACATTTTTCTAAGACCACCGTCTTCCATTGACTTTATCTCATTTCCTGTCCTCAAAACCACTCCATTTTTTTCCTGCAAGCATTTAAATAAACCCTAACGAACCCGAACAATTCATTAAGCGGCTATTTTGAAGCCATTTCATTTGTTTCTGTGTCTGTATTCCTTCTGGAGTGCAAACGGCAAGTTATCGTTCGCAGTTCCTGTAATTCGCCATATTTATGGAACATGACAATCAAATCAAACATGTTTTCACCCTGTTGGTATCTGGGGAATAACATCTCTATGAAAGCCATAACTTTGACATTTAATACGTAAGATGTGGTCAAGAATACATGGTATAATTTGAAATCAATTTGTGATTACGAATTTTGTTTTTTTGCCTGTTGCAATACTTTTGGCCAGTGTGTGTATATAAAACATAGGCTGACTTTTCTATTTGCTCCTAAAGAAAATTAGAAATTAGAAAAAAAAGAAATTTCACCATTTTTGTACCAAAGAAATAATTCTCAGCTTAATCCTTGCAGATGGGAATATTTTTTTTATAGAAAGCTTTACATCAGTGCAAAAATCAGAATTTTCACATTTTAGGAATACATGTTATTTGAAATCTCTTGTTGCACCTCTAATAAGGCCAAAATGGTCCAAGGCCATAAGTTGGAACTCTTGTGCATTACATGATTTTAGGTATGAAAGGTGGATATTGCTCAGATTGCATGATACTTGGTTACAATGGACCTTGGGTAGTGCCCACATGTTGGTGACCTCATGTGACCATTGTCCCCATTCGCAAACTGTGACGGCAGACAACACATCCGTTTGGTGAACGCTGTATTTTTGTGTTATTTAAGAATATGATTTTGTGGGATCACATGACCTTAATGAGGTAAAATTTCCCAACTGGTGCATTGTGGGATTGACTCCCAACATTCCTTGGTGTTCAACATTAGTCCCATAGGTAATCCAACCAGTCAGCTTGAGACATGGTAAGAAAATCTTAAAAGGACAGGAGGAGATTTTTTTGCAAAGTTCTCTCAATTTTCACAAGAACACCTTTCTATCAAAAATAAGTAGAAAAGAAAACCAAAAACTAAGTTATGAACTTGTCTGCTATCGTAATCAGCCCTATAGAAAAGTATGCATTGAGCTTCTGTTGTGGATAACAGAAAAGACTAAATCATATTATTACATAAAGATGGCGTATTCAGCTTATTCACTTCAGGTGTTTTCTAATACACATTATTGGTAAGCATTCCAAATATTTAAAAAACCTGGGTTTTAAAAAAAATGGGGGTTGGTTGCTTGTTTCTGGAAATGTCCTTGTGTCTCATTAAAGGGGCCTACAAATGTAGATGATCTATTTTGATTGGTTACTGAGAGGGTTATGTCATGTTGTATCGTGTAATGAGCCAATCAGAGATACTGTAAGAGAAGGTAAGGAAGGTGGTAGTCCTGGGGGTTAATCTATACTTTGGTTAAAAGGACTGCTGACCTGAGCACAGAACTAATCTGAGGTCAAAGGTCATACACATAGGTCTAAGGTCACACATGGGGGAAATGCACTAGTTGTACTTGAAAAGTATATTTATATGTGCTGTTGTTGTTGTTGATTTGCTTTCCTGTTTTCTAATTTTGAAATGCTGCTATCAGTATATTTTTCATGTATTTGTAATCATGTTTTTGTATTGATTTAGATTGAATTATATTAAATCCAATGGGGACTTTCATTTGAGATAATTTTGAGTAATAAAGTAAAAATAAATTGATCAAAGATAATTATTGATCAAAGATCATTTCTTTTGTATATTTTCAGACTATCAGAACTTGGTCAACATGTAGGTGTAAGAATCCTAGATCTTCTGTTCATACGTGAAAAAGGCCTCAAACGGGAAACCAAACTACTGAATATATTGCTGTTTATCAAATCTAATGTATGGAAGGCAAGTATAGACCTCAATTCCCATGGCACAGTTCAATAGCTTTCATTCACCAATGTATTTAGAAAATACACCCCCTGGTTTTTGGGTATGATATATGATACCCAATCACACAAGCTCAGTTCATGTCAATGTATGTACAAGTATAACACACTGAACTGTGTCCTTGGTGGATGAGCATGTTTTGACATTAGCATGCCATGTTGTCATGGGTCTCTCTCACTATGAGCTAGTAAAATCTCAATTCCCTTGGCACAGTTCAGTACCTTCCATTCAGTGTATTTAGAAAATACACCCCCTGGTTTTTGGGTATGATATATGATACCCAGACCATACAAGGTCAGTTCATGTCAATGTACCCACTGAACTGTGTCCTTGGTGGATGAGCATATTGTAGCTCATAATGACTGTCAAAATACTTCCATGATGGCCCAGGCTCCTCCTGGACTTAAAATGGGCGGAGCCTTGTGTAATCTGAGCCACAGTTAAACTTCACCTGTTGCTATGGGCAACAATCAGCCAATTAGGGTTTAGCAAAATCACTTCCTCGTTTACGCACAGCACACGTGACGCAGGGCCCACTGAAGTATTTTGACGGCAAATTTATACTTGGGCCCACTTGAAGTACGGTACGCAATGATGTGTAATTGCTCTCATGTAATGTTATGTGTGTGAAGTTGCAGCTGTAATTGTAAAGCAAAAAATAAAACCCTGTTTGCTTGTTTTCTACCGACTGACCCTGCTTTTCAAAATTGGGGAGAAAAAAAATACTGTACAACAGTCGTGCTGGACTGGTAATTTGACATTTTAAATAACACCAAAACAGCATTTTAAAGTTTATTTAACTTTCAAATTGGTTTAAAATAAAAATGGAGTAATACAAATTATACAAATAAATTTTCAAAATTTAAACATTATTTAAATGTTAAGTTTATATTTTGGCTATGATTTATTTTTTCAAAAATTAACAGTTACAATTTTTTCAACCAATCAACCCTAAATTTTGGAGTGGAGGACAAGCACACAATTTTTAACCTATGCATGTCAGTGCTGAATTTATAGATTACTGTTTATGTATCTGCCTGTCAACAATTTGAAATGCTGTTTCTGATATGACAAGCTTGAATATCATGTTACTGCACACATGTCTGGAAAAAAGTGGGGAATTTGGGAATGTCATTCCCGGGAAATTTTGCTGTTTGGAGGGAAATTTTTGACCTTAAAATAAAGAAATACATAAGAATTAAAGGGAAATTTTGAAATCTTGGAGGGAAATTTTACTGTCTTAGATGGAAATTTTGATCATATTCCCGGGAAATTTTGCATTTTTTACAGCCCTGCTTGCACATGATATTCATCAAGTGATGTCATTGTTAAATGCACTTAAAACGCCTTGTCTTCAGTTTTCAGTGGAATTTGCTGAAGAATCTATGGTGATCCCATTGGTATCCTTAGGAATTTTGAATCTGAATTTTTTGTGACCTTTGACCCCATTTTATTGAAATGAAATGTAATATTTGCTCATTTCTCACATATGTATTGACCTACTAACTTCATATACTTTTCTGGGCCAAGTCTGAGAAAGTGTCTCAAGGGTCTTTAAAAGTCTGAATTCATGTTCTTGACACCGCAAACCTTGTCCCTGGATTTTGATTAGGTCAGGCAGAGGGTTTTGGGTGGTAGTTACTTCAGGCCCTTCAGGAAGTTTCAATTTTTGATCACTTTGGTGACCCTTTGACCTCATTTTCATTGAAATTTAATTGATCATTTCCAACATATAGATGGATTTATTATTAGCTTCATACTTAGCTCAGATATCTCTGAGTCAAACTCTTAATGAACATGTACGGATTTGACTATGTGACTTTGCCCCTATTTAAGTTTTTGCGTACAATGCTTCTTCTACTATTTAACTGAGAAGTGTGCTATTCATATGGTATAGCAGTTGAAGTAGATGTAAAGTTGTGTGTCTGTGTTTTTTTGTTGTTGTTGTTTTCAGGACTCTTTGAAAAGAACGTAAATTAGAGCTTCAATGATTATGAATACCCTGTATCTTGCTACAGATATATTAATCTGTACTCTAGAGCAATTTAAGGGAGATACAAAGTTTTCATCTTGGTAGAATATCCTTCACCCCAAAACCCTAATCTGTAAGGATTCATAGCCGATAATTTCAATCCGTTTTGATATGAGCGCAAATAAAGTGATTCTATAAGCCCCATGTAGAGTACGTGTAAAATTAATATTGGTTGACCTTTGTGAGTTTTGTTACTAAAATGTTCTCAGGTAGACGAGGGTTGACAAAGGACGGATAAAACAAAAAAAGTGCTGTGTATTTCCGACCTGATTGACACAGATTACATCATTGAAAGGATCACTAGTCAACATTCATCTCATACAAAAGAATAACGGTAATAACCTATCCCAGTAGATGCACTGTGATAGAAAATGACATGTCAGTGACATGAAGTCATGCGACATGAGGTCATGTGACATGAGGTGATGACATGAGGTAACATGACATGATGAGGTCATGTGACACAATGAGGTCATGTGACACAATGAGGTCATATGACACGGTGAGGCCATGTGATACAGTGAGGTCATGTGACATGAAGTCATGTGAATCAAGGTCATGTGAATCAAGGTCATGTGACACAAGGTCTTGTGACCTGATGAGGTCATGTGACACGATGAGGTCATGTGACATAATGAGATATGGTGACATTACAATGAGGTCATGTGATTACAGTTGTCAAAAACATAAAATTGCATCATCTGACCACTAGTGACCAGGCTGGTGACAGAGTGGTTTATTGGCTTGAGCTTGCTCAACCAAGAAATCATGTTGTATGTATGTGGATGTGAGTGGTGGTGTGCATGTGTGTAGTTTTTGTAGTTTTGTAATTTTTGTAGTTTAGTGACTTTATTGACCACAATGTCCCCATTTTGTACAGATATTTAAAACACCATTTCTATGCTATGACCACCAAACTTGCTCAAATGAACCAATAGGCCAAGACCCACATCCATTTTACACAGGTTGACTTCTTGTGACTTATGACCCTTCAATAAATTGTTTTGTCCATATGCTCAATCCAATTTTAGCCAAATTTTCGTCAGGACAATTTATTCATTTTATATATTATTTTTATGCTTCATCACTGGTTAAAATGTAAAATACAGAATATTACAAAATTGAAAATCTTTAAAATTACAATATTGCACAAGGATAAAATATACAAACCGCACAAATACCAGTGATAGGATGGGATGAACAGGTGGTCTGAGACTCTTGAGGATGTTCAGAGGTTGGCCCCTATGTGCCCTTTGACCCCATTTTGTAACAATATTTTAAAAACACAATTCCTATGCCATATAAGGTGCTATGACCACCAAACTTGCTCAAAAGAACCACTTGTGCCGATGTTACACATTTTCCGATCATGAAGAGAGGTAAGACCCATGGTTTGAGAACTTTGTTTTATAAAAGGTTTTCAGTTATATCAATTTCGAGGTGATGAGGCTGATGATCTCACAAATGTAAAGATTGGTCAGCAAGCTTCAAAATCCAAAAGAAAATGTGCAAATTGTGTGGATTGTATGAAATTTTCAGTAAGTTGACTAGGCAGTGGTACCAAAAATGCCAAGCTGGAGTCCTTTGAGGAATGAAGGATAGAGTGAGAAACTTCGTGTTAACATAGAAAGGAAATAAAATACAGGAAAAAATAAAGCTTGAACTAAGGCCAAAAAGTTTGTTTCAGAAACCTGCATGCATGTGGAAATTAGATTTTTTTGTTGTCAGAAGAAAAGTGGCTGCATAGCTACCCTTAAAAGTGGGAAAAATGCAATGAAAAAAGAAAGTCTGTGTTTCATAGTGGTAGTGTGAACCCAAAGGGTGTGTTGAGTCAATCCCACAATGCACCAGTTTTGGGAAATTTCACCTCAATAAGGTCATGTGATCCCACAAAAATCCTTTTCTTAACACATAAAAACCTTGACTTTAAACTTATTTTTAGGATGCAAAAAATGCTAGTACTAATGAAATTTGATCATGATTATGAAATGTTTTGTGGCCCTTAAACTTTTTGAACACTTGTAATCCTAGTACAGTACAGTGTATGGAAATTACAATGCATTATGGGATTGGTTCAAAACACCCTCTGGTATGAACCTTAAATAGAATAATAGGTTGGATCTTTTTTCCTGCATGTTGATAACATTAAAACCACCTATACTAAGAAAATCTTAGGGGTGAATGGCCTATTTAACTTGATACAATAATGCTATGATTGTATCAGAGCTTTTATTCCCCCGTTCCTAGTGCCTTAAGTCATCAAATCACAACATTAGATTTCTTGTCCCAAGAAACCTCAAGATCATTCAATGATAGCTACACTCATTTAGTGCCATGATTTAGTCATGATAATGTGTCAAATTGAAATAAGGAATTATGAATGTTTATTCAATATAATAACTGCAGTGTGTGTGCCAGTGAAGAATGGTGAAGGCCAATCTCACCATGGTTCATATGGAACTTTTCTGGTTAAAGGCCCACTAAAGATTTTGAAATGTTACCTTTTTTGTGGGCCATGAACTATAGCTGAGAGGAACAATTTCCATGGATTAGGGGATGAATGGATGGGTAGGTGGGTGGGTGGGTGGATGGATTGGTGGGTGACAAGAAATGTGAAATTCTAATTTGTGTTTGAATTAAAGATGGTCACTAAAAGACCTAATTCCAAAGTTTCATTTGAATTTGATTTGTTTTGTTACAACTCTTTTAATACTAAGGTAATCTCTACAGCGGCTCAGAAGACCTTCCCAAGTACCTTTTCGCCTGCAAATTTGTCTTTCCGTGCCACCGGGAACCTCTCATAGCAATTACACATAATAAATACATGTAGTTCCGCACAACAAACGTTCCTTGTACATTATCGTGAGCTGCGCTTAAGTCTGGTGGGTTCAATTTCTAACTTATAGTATTTGAACAATCAAGAAATGATTCCCAATTGCTATGCACTTCTTTATGAAAAACAGTATTTTCAATATTTCTTCATCATCTTCAGAATTTCTTGAAACCAGCCAGAAAGCTAGTATCAACTGTAGGGCATTTAGAGCGTACAATTGAGCAAACAGGAATTGAATGTTGGCCCTCTAACGCCCGCCAGCGGCATGATTAAAATAACGGCGCGTAATATGAGACTATTTACATGATTTACGTCACCAGCCTGGTATCAGCTCTGTGTTTACAATTTCCACTCGTACTTTCGTAATACATTCGCCACATGATTCCCTACTTTTAAAGATAAATTTCTAGTAATTACAAGTTTCAGTGAATATATCCAGCATTGTTACTTATTTGTATAACTGTTTGTTGGGTCATTTGGCAAGAACTAGATAAAAAATACATCAGTCCTCGGACCGCTTATGTTGCCTGCCGTCGCAGTTAGTGAATGATAGGCCTAACATGACCTTTGACCTTGATATGTGACCTTTGACCTCATCAACAAATGAGGGATCTCATGTTGCACCTATGAATCAAGTTTGGTTCCAATTGAACTTCAACTTTTCAAATGAGGTCAATTTTACATTTTCAGCCTATTTTACAACTTGACCTCACATGACCTTTGACCTTGGTATGTGACCTTTAACCTCATCAACAAGTGGGGGATGCTATGTTGCACCTGTGACCCAAGTTTGGTTTAAATCTATCAAAGTATGAGGATATTACAGGCAAATGGTAACCCTTTCTCACAACAGACATCATCATCAACAACAGACATCAACAACAGACATCAACAGTGGACAAAGTGATCCCTATGTGTCTTCCTGCCTTAGGGCAGGCGACACAAAAACTATCAGAATAGGCGGTAACTTGGGCGGGTAACCGGGGATGGTAACTTGAGTCTAGGAAGTTGAGACTGAGTCTAGGCAAGGATGTATGATTTGTATCATCGTGTCTAGGCGTCGGGCTAGGAACGGGGCTAGGAATATCGGACTTGCATGTTTATTTTCTTTTGGACTTGGCAATTTCAAATTCATGTGCAGTGCTTAACATTGAGTTTGTGTACCGTTCGTGACCGTGTACTCTCTAGCGTAGGCTGTGTTGATGTTGACCGATGTTACCTTCCCGGCGACAAAGAAAGAAATGGAGTCAACACGCAGTTACCAGTCGATAATGTGGTTTGCGCGCAAAGGATTATGGGTGCTGGCTTCTGAGCTGCTGTTGGTAATCTCCTAGGACTCTACTTTTTGTAAAACAAGATTAATTTTATTTCCCTAATCCTATTTTTAACCAAGGAAAAATCAGCTTGCAAGACCTTGGTAATCTTTCCCCACTTTTTTGGAACTCAATTTCTTTTTAAACTTATCATAGATGTTGATTTTCAGAGTCAATTGCAATCAAGCAGTTTGTGTCATTTTGTCAAGCAAAATCAAAATACAATTTCAGTAATGTGCCACTTCTTAGGCTTCAATTTGTTGAAGATCCTATCTCAATTGAACTTAAGGTGTTGGCATCATGATTTAAATGGGCCGAAGAATTTCTTTAAAATTTGATATATAGTACATTCATTTGTGCTGATAACAAATCTGAAATAAAAAATATGGCTTACCGTATTCGTTTTTGAGAAAAAAGACTTTAAAAAGTACATTTTTGCCCAAAATTTTACATTATTTATGGGAAAATAATGTGATGCACCGGTACTAAAGTGCCCCAAAAAGATAATAAAGGGGCCTATCGTTTTTCTGATTTTCACATTATGTTTAGGTCTAAGTTGCATACTTGAAAATACCGAAATAAAAAAATGGTGTCACCGTATTAGTTTTCCTGAAAATCTTCAAAAAAGAACATTTTTAGAGGGATATTTCCGTCTTCACTAGAGACACTGCGACTCGCGTTATTTTACGCCTATATGTCACGCAGCAAAACAAAAAATGGGTGCGTGAAAGGCGAGACACGTAACTAATCAGGCGCGTTCTTAGACAAGGCCTAGCAACATCAGAGTTCTACGCAATTTTGCGAACGCTTTACAAATTCGCGTAAACGCGGAGGGGAAAATCGCTCACGAATTTTTGCGATGCTAAAATCGCAAACGAATGCACGCTTGCTCATCTCCGAGTTTATTAAAGTCGGCTTGCGCATAGAAACCAAATCATAATGCCAACACCTTAACCCCTGGGGTCTACTAGCCCATTCTATTGGTCATAAATGGGGTTATATAAAGTATTTAGCCAATCAGAAACATGATAACAAAAGCTTTAAGTTATGTGCAGATGTACAGTAGGTCTCTTTTGATTGGTTATTCAGGAATTCTATCGTGCTATATCATATAATAAGCCAATCAGAGATACTATAAGAAAGTTGGTAGGCCTCAGGGGTTAAAAGGTAATTTGAGTGTTACTCAGAACAATGAAATACAAATGAGAAAGTAAAACATTAGCTACAATTTGTTAGCTTTCAAAATCAACATTAGCAACAAATGTTCTCATCATCACTTCAATTGCTGTATATTTGGCAAGATTTTCAACAAGGTACACTTTGTTCGTACTTTGATCCTCGGAGCACGGTTATGCAGTCAAGCAGTTTCCATGAAATGATTTATAATAGAAATCTTAGGGGTACATCATGACCTGACTTATCACTATTTTGATTGGTTACTCAGAGGGCCATCTCATGTTGTGTCCTATAATGATCCAATCAGAGAGACTGTATTATAGATTATAATTCTCAGGGTTTTCTAAGCTGAGCTTCTAGAGAAATGTGTCATTCTTATCTGACTCTCATCAGTTGAAGAATTGGGTTTAGCACCATTTTGTGTTGTAGATTAAAAGACAGTGAATAGTAGGTGAATTAAGTTTTGCAATGGGGTAAATATCCTTATCTTGCCAATCAACATTATTACATCCAGGTTCCTGCTAAATGTTCTGCTGTTGTGAGAAAGTTATAGGACATGCTTTAAGGAATGGAGTTTTGTTGTTCTTTATTTTGTCAAATATTTTTTACACCTCATCAACCTGAGGGTGAGGTGGCTGAGCGGTTTAAGGCGCTGAACCATCAGCAGGGTATATGATTGATCGAGTGGCCCAGGTTTGAGCCCCGCTAGAGTCGGGTTTCTTGATCATACTCAGTGTTCCTATAAGGTCGGAAATTGCATAATTGCATAAAGTGTGATTATGGAATTTCCCCTTGCTCCCACCCATTGCATAGAATGTGCAGGTTTATGCAGTGGGTGCTCGGTGCCTCATGGTCCGGAGAGTCATGTAAATGGTGGTCCCATGTTTCAGACGAGTCATCCCTGAGCACGTAAAAATTGCAGACATTATCGAAAAGAGTAGGGAATCACTCGCCCTAGGTTCCAGGGTAGTAGTATAGAATGTGCATACAGTGATGGTAGTAGATTAGTTGGGATAAATGTAATGTTGTGAAATGGTGAATTTGTAAATAAAAATATGAAAGTTCTAATTACACTGCTAAGCAGTGGTGCGCCTGAACTGAAAAAATAGCCGGGAATTCCGAAATACCATACATTACCACATATACTACTGATCCATTGGTTAATTGCAAATTTAAGTGCAGCAAGAGACGTTAGAGATTTCAAATATAAGGTGTGTCCCTAAAAAGTCGAAAAGTACGGATTTTGCCCGATGTAAAACTTTCCATCAAAAACATCCCCATCTGAATGGATTAAGCTGAGAAATGTTTCTTTGGGACAAAAATTTGGAAATTTCTAATTTCGTATAGGAGCAAATACAAAACTCAGCCAATGTTTTCTATTGAAATATAAGCAAATTAAAATCACCTTTTTTCTCTCTTTTACGACATTTCTGTAGCCAAATACAATGTAAGAAATCTATTGGTGTCAGATCTATATGAAATTACTATTATGACACAATATTTGAGTGCTTCAAAATCTCTCATTGCACCTTTAAAGTGGCTGCATGTGTGGCGGGGGGGGGGAGCACAGGACTCATGATAATTAGACCTTTTAATTTGTGAGTTCGAGCCCCATAGTGGCCAACTTGTTTGTGTCCTTGGGCAAGACACTTTTAATCTGGCTTTCCTCACCTCACCCAGGTGTAAATAGGGAGTTGTTAGGGGTAGTTTGCTGTGCACCATTATGATTGGATGCTAAATTTTCAAATATATGTGAAAAATATGATCCTATAGTGACGTCAGAATATGAAGCATTTTGAGACTTGATTGAATAAGACGATAATAAAATCTTCCCATTTATTTATTGTATCGCCTGAACAAATGTCGAATGTTCATGGAGGCACATACTAGTCCAAATTCTGTGTGTCCGTATGTCCGTCCATCCGTATGACTCAGTTAACCTTTTTTAAAATGCTCTGTAGGCTAAACGCTATGCCCGATTTACTTCAAACTTGGTAGGATGATAGAGTGAGGTGCCGCAATATTATGTGTAGCATTTGGCTGCATTATTTGCATATTCATGAATTTCAATTAGCTTATTTGCATATTTTTCAGACATTTTGGTTAACCTTTTTTGAAATGCTCTGCTGGCTAAACGCTAAGCCCGATTTACTTCAAACTTGGTAGGGTGATAGAGCGAGGTGCCACAATATTATGTGTAGCTTTTGGCTGCATTTTTTTTTTTTTTTTTTTTGCACCTTTAAAGTGGCTGCATGTGTGGCCGGGGGGGGGGGGGCACAGGACTCATGATAATTAGACCTTTTAAGTTGTGAGTTCGAGCCCCACCGTGGCCAACTTGTTTGTGTCCTTGGGCAAGACACTTATAATCTGGCTTTCCTCACCTCACCCAGGTGTAAATAGGGAGCTGTTAGGGGTAGAGTGCTGTGCACCTTTATGATTGGATGCTAAATTTTCAAATATATGTGAAAAATATGATCCTATAGTGACGTCAGAATATGAAGCATTTTTAGACTTGATTGAATAAGACGATAATAAAATCTTCCCATTTATTTATTGTATCGCCTGAACAAATGTCGAATGTTCATGGAGGCACATACTAGTCCAAATTCTGTGTGTCCGTATGTCCGTCCATCCGTATGACTCAGTTAAAGACACTATCAGTGATTTGAAAAATATTTGAAATTTGCAGGAATAACTTCAAAGTGAAGGATAAGTCTGTAGAATTCTCATAAGTTACCTTTTCCAGCTGTAGAATTGAAAGAAAAGGAAGAAAACGGCAGTGTTCCAAGATACGATTCTCCATTCAATTACGTGTTGTAGTTAGTGTCCGTTCGGACAGTAATGACTAAAATCTCCGATTCTGTCCTTATTAGGTTGCTTCTGGTCTTATCATTTGCAGGGTATGTTAGGATACCTGTACTTGTTACGTACATGCTAAAATCTGATTTTTGATGATTTTTTCGATTTGCTGATTTAGCAAATCACTGATAGTGTCTTTAACCTTTTTTAAAATGCTCTGTAGGCTAAACGCTATGCCCGATTTACTTCAAACTTGGTAGGATGATAGAGTGAGGTGCCGCAATATTATGTGTAGCATTTGGCTGCATTATTTGCATATTCATGAATTTTGCTTAGCTTATTTGCATATTTTTCAGACGTTTTGGTTACAACTTTTTGAAATACTCTGCTGGCTACACGCTAATCCCAATTTACTTCTTATCATGCTTTGAGGTGTCCGATACGCGATGATATCGGATCCTACTCATGATAATGAATAAAATTGGATGATTTGCGCCCATTATTTATTGGTCTTGCTATGAGTTTTAAAATATTTAAAAACACAAAAACACAAACAGACAAAAAATAAAAAAAATATCCAATTTTATTACAAACTTGGTAGGTGATAGAGTTAGGTGTGGTGTAGCTTTTGCTGCTTTATTTGCATATTCATGCATTTTATTAAATTAGCTTATTTTGCATATTTTCATACAATTCTGTTCATTTTTTAAAAATGCTCTGCTGGCTAACGCTATGCCTGATTTATCTTCAAACTTCACATCTTTGCCAAAACGTCATCATAAAGCAAGTAATCACGCAACCAGAGGCCGACCTTGTGAATTCGGAAACCGCCTTGTTTGTTATGCATTCCACCATGTGGCTTTCTCTTTGTGTTCATCTAGAAGCATGTAGCCATCATCTCCTTCCTGAAGGCCTGTCGCCAGCATTCTCATTCTGAGAAGGCCCTGTAGCCAGCATCTCAGTCTAGAAGGCCTGTGCCCAGCATCTCATCTAACGGCTGTGCAGTATCTCACACCAAAATAGATCATTTCCATTTCCCTCCCCGGCCAACTGTACTTATTTGTGACGTTGGTCCCTATCTGTATGGTGTTACTCTTTTTAGGAATGGAAAAAACTCCTTGACATCACAACAAAACCCAACAATATGCAAACTAAATACGAATTTACTTATCTATGTTTCCGAGAAACTTCTTTGTATTTGTCAGAATTTTAATTTAACTTTGTTAAGGTGATCCTACATGTATAATGGTTCTTCCGCATGAGTGACTTTATGAAGGATTTGATTGCCCTATTTGTGAAATCCCAAAACCTATAATTCACTTAGTTCGTCACCAATAGCAAAGCTGAAAATATTTTCACTTACGAACTGAGTGTGTTTTATTAGGGTGGTTGTTGCCCAAATTAAGCGTTATCATTGATTTTTTTCCCAGCCTTATTTTCTGTTATTTTTGACAGATTTCAATGCGGTTTTCCAATTTTTATTTAAACTCTTATCCTGTTTGGTCATATGTATTAGTTTCATGTGTGTATTGTTACTTTTTTCAAAGTGCTAATAGTGATAGATTACAGTCAGTTTGGTAAATGCCAATGTCAGGATTTTAATTGTCCTGTCATCACAGAGGGTCTTATTTTGTGTCAATCCACAATACAAACACCAGGTTTTGGGAAATTTCCCCTCAATAAGTGATGAGATCCCACAGATCCTGTTCCCTAAAACTACAAACCCTGAACTGTACATTGATTTTTAAAGGCACTATCAGTGATCCTTCCAAGAGAGTCAAAATATTGAAATTTGCAGGCATTTAGTCCTTAAAGTGAAGAATAATTCTATAATGTGCATAAATTTTTTTTGTTCCAAATGAAAAAATGACAAAAAAGGAAGAAAGTGCAATGATCAAGATCACAAATCTCCATTCAATTAACGTGTTGTAGTAGTTTCCTTATGCGACAGAATGACTAAAATAGTCGATGTCTAATTTTAAGGTTTGGCTTTCTATCTTATTACTTGTAGGTATGTAGGTATCTATACTTTTTAAGACATGAAAAATCTTGATTTTTGATGATTTCCTTTGATTTTTTCTGATTTGGCAAATCACTGATATGCCTTTAACAACCCACAAAGCAGTAAGTTTCGGTATTTTTTTGAGCATGATCATGAAGTATCCTGTGGTTCTTAAAAACTTCTTGAACACTTTTTAATCCCTAAATACCGACATTTTTGTACAGTAACAATATAGGTTACATTGCAATGAATTATGGGATAAATTCCATCACCCTCTGCCACCATACACAGTATGGTGGGATTAAGGGAGGACAACATGAACCCATTGTCTTTATGTACTCTGGACCTTGAAGGTTATAATAACGCAGGGGAATAACCAGACCTGACCCTCCGGGGGAAAGACTCAAGAGGTTTCCTGAGTCCTGTACCTGATTAATATGCGAGTGTCTTGCCATGAAGACTACACAGGTGGGGGTCCAGGGGCCTGCATTAGGGCCCCTGGTGGGGGGTACAGGGGGGCGGCGGGCAGAGCCCCCCGGTATGCCCTGGGTGGCCATATTGAGAAGATAAAAAAGTAGGGTTTCAGAGCACAAATTGTTGAAGTCAATAAATTTTTTTTTTTTTTTTTAACTGTTTTAAATTTTATACAAAAAAGGTCCATTCATGAAGATCTGGTTGAAATGGGATCTAAGTTACTTTCTTCGACAATATACAGCACAGATACCAATACCAAGAAGAATCTGGTTGCTTGCTAAAGTCATAGGAACTCACCATTGAGAGTTGCATTTTTATAATGTTGACTTTTGTCACAATATTTTTGCGCGCATAGGGTCAGTAGTTGAAGAAAAATCGAGGTCTCCGGAAATTTCAGAAAATAAGCTGTGAATTCCCTCAATTTCTAGCTACTTCTTGAGGAGTTTAAGAAAATTGTGATATATTTTGGTTCCACCAAAAGAAATCTTAATGCCGTCGTTAAAATTGAGATATCGAATAGTGTGTGTCACAGAGACGCATTGTGCGGACGTGGTGCATGCTTTGTCAGGAAGTGTGCGTGTTAAAGAGAATTTGACTTTCACGCAGGATGAACAAAAGTGATATATTTTGCTTATTGGGGCGATGAAACCAAGTATAGTGTCAAGTCATGAGGGAATACAAAGTAATGATGGCATTGCCTTAGTGAATGACACGTGGATTGTTGTATTGTTGATGTGGTAGTTTTAGTGACAAATTTCAACTATGCGTGTCATATTTAACCCCCACCCCCCCCCCCCCCGGTTACTACTGCCATCCACCAGCATCTAAGCACTAGTTTGATTGGTTAATTTGCAGGTGAATTTCATGTAATGAAGCAAATCAAAGAGACTGTAAGAATGGTGGTATGAGAGAAGCATTATTCAGGCATGTAAATTTTTAGAAAATTCTGAATTCAGGAAATGGATCAAAATTCGGCCACATTTTATTTTTTTGGCCCATTTTAGGTCCATTTTGCCCAAATTATTAACACTTTTTTCCAAAGATTTCATCACACTTTCAGGATTTGTTAGTGGCACTCATGTACATTAAT
>JAMKCH010022640.1:0-20600 GCA_023653785.1 Ophioderma brevispina | reverse complement strand
TGACCTCATTAAAGGTGCTACAGATTCTGGGGCATCCATACATTGTGTCATATGTAGTGATTTCATATAAATAAAACCAATAGATTTCTTGCCTTGAAAGTGAAAATAAAAGGCAATTTTATTCGCTTACTTTTTATAGGCTGAATTTAGTTTTTCCTCCTATAGTAAATTAGATTTTCACAATATTTGTACCAAAGAAATCATTCTCGGCTTAATCCTTTCACATGGAGATATTTTTGATAGAAAAGCTTTACATTAGTGCAAAAATCTAAATTTTCACATTTTTTTAGGGACACCTGCTATGTGAAATCTCTGGTTGCACCTTTAATATTAATAACCTGTGCAAAAAAGTAAACAGCACATGACCTCATAGTCCAGCGGTAGAACCACAGACCTTGAATATAACCTTGCAAAAGACTGCACAAAATGTTTAGATGGTTTCTAGGCAACGTTGACCTGCTGATTCTAAATCTTGACGCAACTTTTGCATCCTTAAGCATTTGAGATATGGAAGGAGGTAAATTAACAGGGGTCAAATTTTTAAACATTTCATTAGGGATTAAAAGGCATATAGAAATGTTCATTTGGTTCTAAGGATTGAAAAGGGGCATAGTTTGCTATATCTATGACAATTAAGGAGGGCGAGGTGGCCGAGCGGGATAAGGCGCTGAACCGTCGGCAGAGTATAAGATCGATCGAGCGGCCCTGGTTCGAGCCCCGCGCGAGTCGGGTTCTTGGTCATAATAAATAGTTCCTATAAGGTCGGAAATTGCATAATTGCGCAGCAGTGTGATTATGGAATTTCTCCTCGCTCCCACCCATTACGTAAAATGTGCAGGTGTATGCAATGGGTGTCCGGCGCCTCATGGTTCGGAGAGTCATGTAAAGCTGTTGGTCCCGTGTATCAGGGGTGTAATTCCTGAACACATAAAAAGTTGCAGACCTTATCGAAAAGAGTAGGGGACCATCCCGGGTCTGTTACCACCCTTGCACACATTACTCTAGGTACCAGGGTCCCTTCCAACCCGCACTAGGCCAGCGTGGAAGGGTAGGCCGAAATCCAACATGAAAACATGTTGAGGCTTTCGTCCAAGTGGACAGACAAACAGGCTGATGATGATGATGATGATGATGATGATGATGATGACAATTACTTTTAACATGGGTAGGCTTAAAATGGTTCAAGGTCACACTGGGGTAAAACATTTATAATAAACAGATTCCTCTCAAAATGGGCTCAAATTCTGCCATGCTTAGTAATGTAAAATAAATGTGATTTGTGTGACATTAGGGATATAATTTAGGGGGAAATAGTGTTAAGGCCCACAGGGCCTATGGGGATCAGCATTCTGACCTCTGTTAGATATCTTTGAGCTGATTAATATAAAGTAAATGTATATTCCCTGTTGTAACATTCCCATACGAACAATTTGAAAGCAATCTGATCAATATAAATGTTTACCCCATGATGACCTTGGAACAGTTTTTGGCCTGTCGTGCAAACACAAAAGGTTGTAGATATAGGAAACTATACTTTTTTTGAATCCTTAGAACCAGATGAACATGTCTATACACCTTTTAAGTTATAACCCTGTGTGAAACATTTACAAAATTTTCCCCAGTCAAAGTTGCATCATCAAGATTTGGAATTGGCAGTCAATGTTGCCTAGAAACCATCAAAACATTTGTAGACTCTTTTGCAAGGTCACACGGGCATACCGCAGGACTATCATGTTCTATCACTGTGTCACCTTAGAAGTTAAAGGTGCTTGTTCCAATTTTTGTCTACCGTGTTCTCTACTTGATATGGGAGCCTGACACTTGTACACACTGATCATCAAGTACCGTGGGAAACAAACTTGTGGTTTTGATGCTAGATGCGATAATGCATTGAACAACGCCCTATTCACTACTGGACTAATATTGGTGGTTAACCATTAAGGGGAGAATCTAGTTCAAAGTCTTGTGATGTAAGATTTGTAGTGTTCTCAATTTTGTTACATTGCTACAATTTTTGGCTTTATTTCCCCTTTTATTTGTTGAAAATCGGACATTCTGTTCCCATTTTATGATCAATTAAAGTCAATTGCATCTCGCGAACAAACAATTTCTTATGTTTCTTATTGTTTTTCAAGCAGCTATATTTATTATGTATTTTATTGTTTTTCACCCTGCAATATTTAAGACAATGACAAAAATTAATTTTCTAGCCTACAACAGTGATTTATAGAAATTTTGTATTCATAATTTACTATAATTCATGCAATTATTAAATTTGAAGTTCAAAGAAAAAAATGTTACTAATTAGCATAATTAAAATTAATTAAGTGTTCCTAGATCATTAACAGGCCAGAACTTTTTTCGCTTGTAAAAAAGTTGCTCCGGAAAAAAAATCAGGTTCTAGTAGAGCTTTTGACTTCAAATTTGGACCAATAGTAATTCATGATATGTATTACAACCTAATGGGCCATTTTATGGAATTTCTCTTTAGTTTTTATTTTATTTGGGGGGGTCAAAGGTCTCACCAGCAATGAAAATTAAAAAAATCATGGACCCGGTTGCTATGGCAACCCGAAAATCAAATTACAAAAAATCTCTTCATTAGGTTTCTCCTACTTGACCTACTAACACATGTTTTAAGTCTAATTATTACCTGTGTATTGCAAGTTAGTGAAAAATGAGGAGCAACTTTTGTATTTCACTAAAGCCCAAATTAAAGTTTGTTGACCTTTGACCTCGTGCAATGGCATAGAATAAACTTGAACTCTGTAAATTGATTCATTTTTGAAAGCCTTACACATTTCTGAATATTTTCATGCATGACTTTCCTATATTAATCATGAACTACATGTGCTAGAGCATATTGCTAATAGACACCTCATTTTGAACTAGATTCCCCCCTTAAAACGGTATTTTTTTATCTGTATCTTGAGAAAGAAATGGATTTGAAAGCTGAAATTTCATGATGACAATGAGAAAAATACGGTCTTTCATCTGATATCAAAATTGATACTACTTCCGGGTAAATCAGGGGGTCCCAAAGACGATCGGAACAAAGCATCTTTAAATAATTGGTTTAGTCTGTAGAGTAGATTAATGAATTTTGTTGGCCAACCAGACAGCCATCCATCTGCATGATCACATAGGCCCATAGGACTGTGTTATTTAATGTGGCTGACCACATTTGGAGACGTTTATGTTCATAAGATCAAAAATTCAAAACGAAACATTTCCTGAGACTTGAGCATGCCCATTGGTGGTCGGTGGAGGGGGGGCTATGGACCCTAACTTAAAAAATGCATTTCCCATAGGACTATTTCAATAAAACTCATCACATATCAAGACTAAAAAAACAAAAAGAAACATTGAAAAATTTTATTTGACCCTTCACCAAATAGAGGGCATTTTGTTTTTGAATTTTCTCCAACATGATACACATAAAATTTTAACTAGTAGTTGTTTCAAGTTAAAAATGAATCACATAAACTATGTTTAGCAAAAACAGAGGTGTTAGATAAATTTTACTATTTTTAATTAGCTGTTTTTCTGAGCAATATATTTACCATTCATTTGTACATTGAAATATGTTATGTATCAAATAACATAATAGCATATAATTGGTTAATGAAACATTAATGGAATTTAATTAGTATTTGTTTGTGATAGTAACATATGTCCACATACATGAGTAGCCACCACAGGTCAAAGGTCACCTTTATGTGGAAAATGGACCCTAACGCGATATCTGCACAATGCGCGACGTGATTTTCTTCGCACACATGTCGGAAGATGCGGGATAACAAGCTTGACAATTAGCAGAAACAGCCTCGTCATCCTTTGCGTTTTCGCACTAATACACAAAAACTGATTTTAGGGTCTATAGGGACCCCTTGACCACTTAAGTGTTAAAGGATGACTCAGATTGTCCAAGGATGTGCCCTCAATTTTCTAACAAATCATGTTTTTTTGCATGTACATAGGCCTAATGCTTACCCACACTAGCCACTATTTGAAATTGCCAAGCTCAAATTGATGTCCTTATAGAAGATTACAATTTAGTAGTAAAATTTTGCATCCAGAAATTTTATTATAGAAATATGCAGTATCCTATGGTACTGCTACAGAACATACATGTATTAAGATTAATCTCATAAAAACGAAAAATCTGTAAACCGCCAATGGCGGTATATGGACAGATTGCTTTTCCCCCCAGGATATGTGCAGCTCTGGGGCGTTGAATAATATGGATGTACATTGTGTCCATGGTGTATATATAGTTCATAAGTGAACTTCAAGTATCTCCAATCCAATACAGGCAGTGTAGGACCCTGGGGGAATGGATTACATGGTTAGTAGGGGTTTGTGCCCTCCTACATATATAAGTTTGGCTACTCTAGCTCATCTGGAAAAAAAGTTACGGCAAAATGTTGACCTTTTTTGTGTCCAGACACACACACACACACACTTGCATACATCCAGACATTGCCATTTCATAAGCTGGATTTTGCTACGCAATCCGTCCAAAAATCTGATTCATCTTAAACTTTGGTTGACTATTTGCTCGTGCCCAGAAAGAGCGCGAGCTATAAGAGATTACTTCCAGAGAGACACCTGCAATTTTCCAATGTTGCGAACGAGGCTGAGATAATAACATATTTGAGATGTTTTCAGAAACATCAATTTGTGACATACTGCTCGATATATAAACAATAACAATCGATAATATGACCAATAATTATGAATAAGATTTCAATGCGACTTATTTTTTTATAAAGCCAGCATATTAATGGCTGAAAACATTTCGTTATGGACGAGGATTAGAAAATCACTTGGTGGCACTATACCTCAAAATTGTCTATGGACGATGGCGGCCAGAATATTTCAATCTAGCAATCACCAAAACGAAAACAAACAGTAATCAACAATAATATAAAGCACACACAATTTAGGCGTTTTGATGTGTTCGGTCTCAAAAGCCCCATCCGTATTCATACATAAAAAAAATAGAATGCTTTTAACTTCTGCTGCCCATTTATTGAAAATGGAGAGTTCTAATTGGTCCTACTGCCCCAGTACTCTCAAATAATGGGTCCAACATAACAATTTCTTATTAAATCAGCTTGTTTTGCATAAAGAATAGACAATAAAGGGTTTGTATATCTTTTATAAGCCTCATAATGTATCATCGGCCGGAAAAACTTTAAATAAACAAACCGCGGCTGCGCCCTGCGCCATTATAGTTTTTCCGACCCCTGGACACATTATTCGCCCATCATAACGATACGACACCTTATTTTCTTAAATAACTTAGTGATTGGCAACTCAATGTTATTGTCAATTGATCGTGGTGTTGGGGTATGTCTCACTAGAAATGAAGGTCAAATAACCCTTATGGTGGGGTTGATTCTGCAGCTCTAAACAGTTGTCTTAAAACCATGTTGTCTTATAACTTCCTGCTTATAACATATTAAAAAAAATCAGCATGTTTCGTCAGATTTGTGTTCTGCTAAAATTCAATTGGGATTTCTTGGCCGCCAACGCACGGCCCACACCGCATTAAAAGGCTTTATCAGACAACAGAAAATACCAGCCTGGGAGACAACAGTTTCAACCAGCTGGTTTATTGGACACAAGTGGCTATGTCTGTTTTATTAATACTTAAAAAAATATTATATTGATGCATCATGATTTGAAGGCGGAGTTAGAACCTTACGGACGACACAATACTATAAAGACTAGTATGAAGTAAACAAACAATGAGTTACTGTGGTTTTACAATGAGGTACTGTGGCCGGTACCCTTTATATAATGGTGGCGAGGAGAGAGGCAAGTGAGGTTAAGTACCTTGCCCAAGTTCACAGCACATTGGCGACAGCGGTGTTCGAACCCACACCTTATGCTTATGAGGCGAGTACTGATACCACGCCCCACATGGTCCTTTTTAAGTTATGGGGAAAAAAATTCCCCCATTTGGCCATTACTTAAATTTTCAGTTTTCTCTCTCGAAAGATTCCCTATTAGGATGGGATTCAGTGGTTAACCAAAATTGATTTGTAAAATATTTTTTCAATTGAAGCAATGTTTTTTTAGGGAAACACGACTAGTATCATGCGGATTATTAAACAAGTTCACAAAACTGTTTGCGAGAGTGTGCCCCAGAGAACTTGAAGCTCGATTTTTAAAAAGGTTGGCTCAGATATCTACAGCTTTAGCTGTTCTGCAAAGCTCTTCCATGAGTCACAAACTGATTGTCAAAGGTCTGGGAACACAATATTTATGCAGGTACAGAAGTGATCCAACCACTCCAAACAGATTTGTCACCAGTCACCAGACGTCAAGAAGCATTTTACAGAGGACAATTTTCTCAAAAGTAGTCCATGGCAGTGGTCTTGCAGGGATTCCTGGGATTGGCCAATATAAAGCAGAATTACCAAAGGTGCCTGCATCGTATTATTATTAGAATACAGATTTTGCAGTCCACAGTTAATGTCTACTCAAAAGGTTTTAGATAGCCGGGTTTCTTGGTTAAGAGAAATCACTATGACTTGGCATAAGAACAATTTTGCTTTTAAGAAAAAAATGACCCCTAAAACTAATGTAAAACCTTTTGAGAGAGTTCAGAGAGGTTGTTTTGAGGGCTTTCTTCTTAAATGCGCACCATTTATATAAAAACAGAGACTTCTATTAGTGTTGAGACAATGACCTCATAACCCAACATGAACTTGCTTCAAAACTTTTGCATTACCCCACTCCAAATATGTCATTAAAGCACTGCAATATTTGGAAAATAGTTTGCGCCCTTCAAGATTGTTCAAAATGGCTTATTTTTGCATGAGTTGTAAAGCTTTTTATGTAATAGCCCTCACCTGAAACGACTTAGACCAAATCAGTGCCCTTATGCATAAAAAGAACTGTTTTATTCAGCAGTGATGGAAGCGGATGTCATGGTGTTAAACACAAAAAAACACATGGAGTTACTTCTGGAGTGCCATCCTTCTCACCCACCATATTTAACCAATCTGTGAACTTGCTGGTTTAATATTAAGAGATACAACCGGGAATTCATGGAACAGTAACCCATTTTATCAGTTGACCTCAGGAAGATGAACCTATTTAACTCTATCGTCATGTTTTGTAAGTTGGGACCCAATTGTGTTGCATGATGCATTTTTTTAGGGAAACTACATGATTTTACAGGTTGAGCCTATAAGTGTTTTAAAATGTACATTTTACCCCTTATAAGTACCTATATTTCTGGAGCATATACTCTGCAGATTTCAGAAAAAAATACAATTGTCTTCATCATACAAGGGTTGACTCATAAAATATACAAGGGTGTAAAAGCAAAATAGTAAGGTATCAGTTATAGGTGTCCCCCCCCTAAACATACAGTGATGATACAATATTTGGAACCTTGTTTAATTAACAAGTGCCCACCAACCCATGTACAACTTTTATCGGACAAATACTTCCATTACACAGATTAACAGGGTGTGTCCAAAAATCTATGCTAGATTCTTCTTTTCTCCCTATATCTGGTAATGAATAGACATATTTTCATGATTGCGATGGGTTACTAGAGTAAAATCAGCAAGCAATCCAATTATGAAAGTTTAGAAGAGAAAGTTGCCCCACAAGCGTTTTTCGTGGGGAAAGTGAAAATGCCTTTTTTGATTCAAATGGAGCACAAGGGACGTGTCTCAGATTTTTGACGCCACATTTGTTTTTTTTTCTAGATTTTTAGTTTACTGCAGTAAAGAGGATCACAACCTAGGACCTGCCTATGATATTTGAACCTAATATATGCTTGTTTGTCCGTAGCACCATTTGTAGCAATGCGCCTCTTCCGCCACATGATCCTCCGCCACATGACAACCCCTGACTTTTTATGCTTAACGAGTTCAAGTTAATTGTACAAAACTAAACATCATATTTTGTTGCTTCAGAAATTGGAAATACAATGTCCAAGGAAAAAAATAATACAAAACAAGCTCTGTCTCATATAAAATTAAAAAACTACACATTAAAATTTATGGGAACTAGAATGCAAGCCAATCCACCTTTTTAGGTGTCCCAACTAAAAACATGACCCTATGGTAGATAGCCACCTGCACGTGTAAATGTGAGTGTGTTGTATCACAACTTACAGTACTAAGCTATGTGATATCTCATACTGATTATTATCAGGAAAATTTTGGTGTGCGCACACCCCCTAGTTTTGTGAGCAAAGGGCACCGGATAGGTTGCCAGCAATGAGAATTCCTGGATCTGCCCCTAATATTGAGTACTGTTGTTTACCATATGACCAGAAAAACCATTTTCAATTGAGTTTTTTAAAAAAAAATCCCCCTGGCTTGAAAAGCAAGGGAATAGTGCAAGAGCGCCACATGTCTGTATGTATGTGTGTGGTGTTTTCATTTTTGTGTTATTTTTCCATTTTTTCCCCTTTCCAGGTCCTTCTTTTGAAAGTTGAAGTCCGATTTAACCATTATCATGTTTGGAGTCCAAGTGTGAAAAATCATCGTGATCCAAAACATGAAATGATAAAATGCTGATTTATTTCCAATATTCATTGGTCTCGTCGCTATGAGTTTAAAATATTGGGCTCGACTGCGTCTCGCCAATATTTTTGCAACTCATAGCCCCGGGGGGAGGGTGGGGGGGGGGTTCTCAAGAGGTTTTGTTTGGATACCCATGCTTGTTCCAAGGGGATCTGAAAGTGACCCCTTGCGGGACTAATTTTCAGTGAAATTACCCCTAACGGGACCAGTATCCAGTTAAATTATCCCCGTTTTTCTGAAAGTAACTCCTAACAGGACCAATTTCGGTAACATTATACCCCTATTTGGACCTGCTTTCACTAATGTAATAAAAAATATACCTTTTAAAAGAACCAATATATGAGAACAATAACACTTGTACTGTAAGAAAATTGACACACTGCAGGTTTATTTAACTGACATGTGAAAGTTACTTTTCCTTCCCCACTTTTTTCAATTAGCCAGTCACAATTACCTGAATTTGATCCCCCTAGCGGGATAAACTGAATTATATTGTGGAATTTTGATACCCCTATCTGTAGTTTCCGCATTTGCAGCTAGTCCTCTTTTTTTTAGAGAGCATGGTACCCGACAAAACCCAAACCCCCCCCCCCCGTGCTCTAGCTCACCATTAAGTTTGGGCTTATCGGTCCAATTTTTATATCAACTTGTGGTTAAGGTGCATTAGGGGTTCTTCCATATGTGGACGATGTCAAAGGTCTAGACCAAGATTAAATGTCATCTGAGGTCATGTTTGTATGTATTCCAGTTTGGTTAGGTTTTTTGTTTTTCGGTCTTCTTCAAAATTGAAGTCCAATTTAAACCAGAACTTGGGGTTAAGTCAATAGGGCCATACCTGGGGGGAGAGGAGTAAGTATCTTCAAAAAGGTCCCGCTTTATCATGCTGAATTTTGCCGCTTTTTTGGTGGCCTCCAACCGGTGGCCCACGCAGAAAATCACAAAGAAACTTAACAAAAATCTGTACTAAAAAGGCGGAAGCACTAGATAAAATTTCCAGAAAAGTTTTTTTTTTTTTTTTAAATTTTAATAAATCTTATCATTTTAAAAGAGCAGAGCTTCCAGGGCTTTGCCCGTCCGCGATGTTCCTGGTGTACATAACAGTCTGCTTTACATTGTATTATCTATAGCTGTTTGTTTTGAGGGTGTGGTGCATGAATGTGAATAACCACTGGTCAATACTACTGTCTTAGCGATGCTGAGGTCCCATTCCTTCCCCTCTTTCAGATTTTGGAGGCGACGGTAAAAAAAATTTGGGCAAAACTGGTTCAAAGGTGTTTTTTCCCACATCTGGCATGCTGCACCCCCCCCAAATAAATCCTGGCTACGGCCTGAATAGGGATTCCTTCATATGTGGATGCTGTCAAAGGTCAAGGACTCATATGACAAAGGTCCTCTAGTTCCATGTTCCGACTGGCCATTCGGCCAGGGGATGATGCATTTACCTTGGTATTTTTTAATAACACATGACTCTAAAATAAAAACCACATTCCCCAGGAAACACACCAACCATTACCCTTTGACCATTAGCCCTTATGTGACAACCAACCATTTTTATACTTCAAGTGATTGTGGTTCTTTTCCTGCCATACCTGGTCTCGTCTTAATATTCTTTTGGCAATGTAAAACCTGCCAATAATAAACAGCATACATCTCAAGGTTTATTGAAAAAGAAAATTTAACGTCAAAGGTCACAAATTTATGTAATATTGATTTATCATCACTTTATTGATTAAAGCCAACAAATGAAAATAAAACAAAATAGTTAGTCTAGGGACATGCTGACCCCGAAAACGTGCGCACTAATGTTAAAAATATACACAAAGAAACCAATACAAATGCTCAACATGTGAAACACACAACCACACACCACAACAGGACATTTGTGCACACACACACACATACACACTTCGCAATCACAACAGGCATAAAGGAACAAAAATAAACCCCACACACACATCCACAATCAACTTGCTTACGTAGTCTCTACACCGATGGTGCGCCCACAAAAAACTGCCGTTCAAGCATCAGCTGCACAGAACATATTAACACCTATTAATAATTCATTCCCATTATAGTGTTGTCATAATACCTTCGGGGGCAAGTGAACATGATATCATCACAGCGTGCAAAGGACAGTTTAATAACACCAGCATTACTCTCACACGGCATGAAAAAGCGAAAGAAGCCACGAATTGGGTAGCCGAGCAATTTCTCGCCGTTTCATGCGATTTTAATTCAAAAGGCATACGGCCTTCAATTTGTGCTATAATTAAAAGATGGCCAGCAGCAAACAAGGACCATTTCAAGAGGACCTCAGTAATTCACTTAAACACGATGGCAACTTAACATGATGAACAGCAAGCAAAACATCTAAAAGCACCGCCAAAACGGCACGTTGGTCGTATCACAAATGCCAACAAAATCAATCAACAAATAGATATGAGTTTGGCTATTAATCATATTAAGAACTTTAGTAACTCCCAATAACAGAGGAGGTATTAAATCAAGCACCAGCACGTTTTACCAATATAAGTTAACAATTTAGCACAAATCATTTTATAATCATGAAAAAATAATCAAGGCACCAGACAGTATACCACTATAATTTAGATAATTTAGCACAAATCACTCTTATAATACATGAAAATATATTTAATGAAACTTAAGCACTTGACAATTATTAAATGTTTGTAAACTCATATATGGTCACACTGGAATATTACACAATTGGCATTTTTAATATCTAGCTCTAGCTACGTAATTCCCCACCGGATACAGAAGAGGAAATAGTCGATTCCACACCAGATACAGAAGTGGAAGTGGTGAGAAATTGACAAAATTTTCTCCATGTGGATAAACAGTGACATTGAAATTTTACTTGAAGAGGCCGGCCACAAATACAATTGATCAATTGTTGAAATATGTTGCGCCAGAATACGAAAAATACAAGGATAATTCGTGCCAAAACAGCTAAAAATTTATCGAGTTCAATGAGCTGGAATAGGTAAACTGTTTAAAACCTTCCAAACAAGTTATTATAGGTCACTTGCAATGCCCCCCCCCCCCCCCGGTGTGAGGACGACCCCAAATAAAGAGTTACCAATGAAATGCTATTGAGCAAATTACCAAGAAATAAAGAAAATTGGGGCTCATAGGCGGCGCTTCAGAAGACAAAAACCATGGGATATAAATGTGAGGTAATGAAAATTAGATTGCCAGTAATAGAGCATGTAAAAATCAAGTAAAATAAAAAAAATCAAAGGGCCATGGGAGCAGAGCAATACTGGTACTAACATTTTGGTACTGTGCAAAGACAGAACAAAAAATGAATAGATACAAACAAGGGACGGGTACCAAGTATACCCGCTAACTCCGAAACTTGCAACAAATTGTAACATGCCACCTAAAACAATGAGATGAAAGTTTTAACGGGAAGAATAAAAATACTATTTTCATTCCCCCAAAATTCAAATGAGGAACATAGACAGAAAGATTGAAACCGGCTGGCAGTCAAATGTAAGAAAAAACCGCGCAAATGTATAAAAAGTGACACGAAAAAGGGGAAAAAAAAATGACATTTTGGCAGAATTATTAATTATTTTAAGCCAAAAAGGGAATGTAAAATTGCTCAATTTCAATGTGAAATAAACAAAAAAAAATAAGATATTGAGTTAAACAGCACTAGACCGTGATACGACCACTCGCGGAAGGGAGGAAAACAGCGCTATGAAAAAATTTGAAAATGATAGGCATGTGCGCTTGTAAGTAAGGCATGTCTGTGAGTGGCACCGAAAAGAAGTGAAATGATGTGGCGATTTACTTGAAGGCGGTGCATGGCCTTGCAATAATAATAATAATGACAAAACCGCGATTTGAGCATAAATACGGGGATTAAGCGTTAGATAAAGCTGGTTTTATTATAATCTTAATTAGATACAACCCAAAAAAAAGGAAGGAAGAAAAGGAAAATTAACAGCAAAAATGTTGCATTGACTTATATAGGGCAAAGAAGCAATTTGGAAAAAATGGTGTGCCACCCAAATTTTAAATGCTGTTTAAAAATTGGGTCTTAAGGAGCTAAAATGTAACAAGAGGGAAATACCGGCCCACAATAGTTATGGAAAGAGTATACGCCGGCACGTGAAGAGTCGGCGGTCCCTATTGCAAAACTGATGCGACAAGTTTAATTGGCTAAAGCAAAACTACCGGTTGACAAGAGAAATAAGAGTCCATGTGACTGAATGTCTACACTCAACTGCCATTGTGTTTCACCATTGAACTGAAACCCATTCATTGTAATCAGCACTGTACCAAAATGGCCAGTCTAAAAGGTCAGCGGTTATTCCGTACAAGCATTGACACATAATGGTTAGACATTCACTAATTGGGATACCTCAGATTCTTCACCACCGGTGTTCATAATAAGCGTCCGTGCTGACTGAGTGTCCCCACACCACTGTTATTGTGTTCTCCATGAGTGTGTTGTATGCATCGTTTGTTTCAGCATGTTACCCAAATGGCCTCGTTGTACAGGGTCACAGTTATTCCGTACATGTTTGCTATGGTAGCTAGGACACTTTCTCATAGGGGACACTCAGTTAGTTTCTTTAACACCGGCCTTCATTGGAAAAAAAAAAATAGCAAAAAAATAAAAACAGCACTAAACAGTGCGTTCTAAAACCAAAAAAGGGGGCAAATATATACAAAATAACTTAACTGGTCAAAGGATGCATTTCGTTTAGAGCAGAAAAAAGGAAAACTTACAAAAAACATGCGACAGGTTAAAAGGAGTCAGGGCCGCCCGTTTGAATGGCTTTTAAATTGAATCATGAAAGTGCGGATACGCAACACCAGAACAGAAACTGCGAAAACCCGCTTGAGGAAAAAAAAAAATCTTTTATTATTTTTGTTTTTTTTTCGATTTTTTCAAAAATTTCAATTTTTAAAAAAAGAAAAAACCTAAAATTTTTTTGTTTTTTTTTTATTGTTTGGTGTCAAATTAATTGTGACAATTTTTGCATTGGCTAAATTTTTTTTTTCCTTTTGTTTCGGGAAAAAATTCTCAAATCATTGTTTTTTAATTAATTTCGACCAGAGCTAGGCATAGAAGAATCTCCTCTCACTTCAAAAGGCTCTAAGACAAACCACAAAACCAAACTAGGGTAAATGTGTTATGGAGAAGCACTAATTCAGCATGCAATATTTCTCGTGACCTTTGACCACACCAGTGACCCTGTTAATTGAATTAAAGGGTTATTTTTCATGAGGCGAAGCTTGTAATTTATATTTTCAAGAATGGCTCTCTAAATCAGAAGTATTTGTTGAAAATTTGATAATCATAGTATGCCCCATATGGACTTGTGTCAGGTGTCAGTGTTTTTTTTGTATTTTTTAACAAAGCAATTAGATTTGGAGATGAAGGAATCCTTAATTTCAATGAATACCCCTTTAATCAGCCAACACTTTCACCCCAATCTGTGTACATCTATATTTTAAATGAGTCAGAGGTTTTCGAATTTAAGTGATAAGTAGCATTTAATGTGAGACCAAAGCCGCAATTTATAGATTGATGAAGAATTCCCTTTTAATTAGCCTACATGACCTTTGACCCAATGTGTTGTATACCCTATGGATCTTGGGTCAGTGGTTCTTCAGACCAACTTTGGTGATTCATAGCAATTAATTGAGAAGGAAAGAAAATGGGAATTTATTGATCTCAAAGAATGCACTTTAATAGCCTACACTATTTCCACCTCAATCTGTGTAACCCTAGATGTTGGGCCTTTGGTTAATGGTTCTTTTGACTGAAATTTGTGACCCCCTAGCAATTGATTTGTGTCTAGAAGGAATTCAGAGGATTTTCAAGAATGCCCTTTAAACGGCCATAAAACAGTGTACATCCCCCAATATGTACACCCTATATGGGCTTGGGTTAATGGTCTTTTGGACTGAAAATTTGGACCATAGCAATTGAATTATGGCCCACAAGAGGAATTTATATTTTAAAAATCCCCTTTAATCGGCACAGTAAACTTTGTCCTCAAAACTGTGTCACCTATATGACGCTTGGTCGAGTGGTTCTTCAGAACAAATTTTGGTTGAAAACAAAACTACAAACTAAGACCTAAAAACCCGCCAAAACCTAATGACAAAAACACGTGAGACAAACAAGCTCCTATAGGCCTACTGTAAGAAACTAAAAATTTTAAAATTACATGTAATAGATTAATTTGCAAAGAAACCCAGAAGTAACCAAGTTTCTTTAGAATCAAAGAACACGCAGGCTCGCCCAACACACAAACATCAACACACGTACGACGTGCGCGGCCCCAAACAAATCTTGCTTCTATCGTCCCCAAGGAAAAACGAGCATTAAAAAAAAAACGGGCAACATGAGGCCCCATAGGCCTAATGCATTGTTTTACAACAAAATCATAAACATCAGTAAGCGTTTAACAAAAATGGTTGTATGCAGGTAATACAGTTGACTAATAGGTTGACTCAAAGAAGCAGAGCGTGTGGACCTGAGTGAAGACACGAGGAAAAATCACAGCATATTCGCACATGCGTAAAATCGTGGTCAAAAGATGCGTGAGTCTCCTTGTCTCTTGTAGCGCAAATGAGGATGTGGGGATCGCTCAACAACTAACTTAACCCGCGGAAGTAACATCAACCAAAAATTGCAAAGCCAACATACACAATTACATTTCATGGGCAATAAAACATGCCGGGTATGAAGCAAAATAAAGCACGAAACATTCACAAGCATCTGCAACAGCAGCTTATCGATGTTTGAAACAAAAGAGGTGTGAAATGGCAACAATGCGGTCAATGACCCGACTCAATGAGCTGACTGAAGCAATGGTTGAAGTTGTAAAACAGGTTTGGAAAGATACGTTGTGATCGATATGCCATTACAGGGTTTTAATTTAGAAAATTAATAGCTATGTTATTAGAGGTTGCTACCAACTGAACAGGGGAAGATGAGAGAATAACAGTATGGAGAAAAACGAAAAAACAAACTGGCTCACAAATAGTGATTTGTTGAAATTGAAAACGGAGAATGAAGACCCTACAAATTGACTAGCAGAGTGGAAGACACCATTACATAACCAAGCCATACCGGAAAATACAGGCTTCATATCAAAGGTTATGGAGTACTTCTGCCAACAGCGTAAAACGCAACCTCTGGCGTCAATCAGGAGAATGTCAGCTTAGTCGATCCGTGGATATTAAGAAAAGCTAAGCTGTACCGCGCCAAAATCCAAGAAAGTTATACCGTTTCAATTGCTGTCCTGAGATGGAATAGGCATGGAGCACGCCGATACGGGTAGTTCTACGCATTACTTCAACCCAGGTTTATAAAGGAAATAAATGCAGAAAAATTAGCGGCCATTGACTCGACCCGAGAATCCGACTTCTGAAGGCACACTGACTCCACCCGGTATTGAGTAAACTTGCCGGATTTTGATATCAGATTCAAAGTATAACTGGCTGACACCACCTTACGTTAAATGCGTCATACGAAGTGAGACAATTGAATACCCAGCGGCGCCCAAAAACTAAATATCGCTGAGATTATAACAAATTGAGGAGATCGACTGTAGTTTTCTTAAGGACCAGTTAGTATACGATATCAATAAAGAGCATCTGCCTTAGGAAACCTTGCTATGAATACCCGGTCCAGAAGTCGATGATGATGATGCAGGCTAAGAAAATTCCAATATGAGATCTATTTTCTTTTTAATTACCGTGTATTGAATTGGCTGATTTGTCACTGAAATTTGGATTACTTGCATCCACATAGAAGGTAAGTTCATCATTATTGGAATTTCTAGTTATTGAGATAGTCGATTTAATTCCCAGTGGTACGCGTGAAATTTTTTTTATGAACAACATGAAAAGGATGTGAGAAAGCCAAGTGCATAACATTTAGGCGAAAAGACAAAAGCCAAAAGCACACTATGTAAAAAGCGAGTGCGTGGATTGGTAAATACTGGTGAGGGAATACTAAAAGCCGGGCAAAACCGTGTCGCAGAGATAACTGGATGTATGTTAATCGCAGGCTAATAACATAATAGTAAATGCATAATACAATAGAATTAACCACTGGCTTATTATTCATATACCATGCAGGCGCAACCTACAACAAAAAATTAGGTAGCGGCAAACTTGCCATCACAAAGCGGACATTACAAAATGGAAAACGGACGTCAACATAAAAAGCGGACCTTTGTCATTTTTGGGGGGTGGTTTGCACCCCCGCACCCCCCTGGCTTACGGCCAGGTATCCTGGTAACCAGTACTCCCTGTCATGGGTCGAGTTGTTGGCGGGTAAACCGTCACAATCATGGGTTTCTAAGGGTCGTTCCCACTATGATGTTTGGTACCCGGACGTGGTACTCGATGCTACAGCGAGCCAATTCCTTGAGTAGGTGGGACGTTGTGTTATGTGGACCGGACCTACATCACGAGCATGGGTACGAGACCACCTCAGGTAGGTGGTCTCGGTACTAGGACGTGGTACCAAATGCCTGTGGGAACGCGTTTGTACATCGGAAGTCGGGCCCGGCCCCTTATCACCGCGAAAGCACTGCCTGGGGGGCTGTGAGGCAAAGCCCAAAAATATCACAAAACAAACTCCGTATTGTCTACATGAATTCACATTAATATAACCCTGAAACATATTCCTGATTAGTCTCTCTATTTGTATCGTATATAATTAAGTATAAAACACCGATAATTGAGGAGAGATTTGTTAGCGATAAGAGCAGCGGTGAAAACAGCTGGCTGACGGACATTCATAACAAGTAAAGGAATGAGACTTCCGGGTTTACGACGAATCTTTAAAAAATTGAAATAAGGTCAGACGCCGTTCATCAAAATGATCAGAATAGTAGGACGCTGTTCTTGTCGACAGAGCATGTTTTACATCAACATTTTCAGCAGCGAAAGAAAAGAGAGAATCCTATTTGTTTCCATTACAAGTATCAACAGAAGGAATAACAGCAGATCAATTTTTGCAAAATAAATAGTGGCATGGCGGGGAGCATTGGTAAACAAAAAACACTCCGGGAAGTGGGCCGAACTACATCAGTAGAACGCGTAATCAAGTGGGGGACCGAGCCCACTTCGACTGTGGGAATCGGATGCTACGGTGCCGAGCACACATGTTTATAGTGGGACACGACCTAGGCAACCTCTTGAGAAGGGGAGCTGGCTACCCTGGTAGAATGAAAAAGAAGATATACCTACAAAGGGCTTCCAAACTCTGGAGAGCTAATGGTGCCATGTGACCTTTGGCCCAGTCAAAATGTTAACCCTACCTTAATATATTGCATGCCGTTATGAGTTAATTAAGGGATACAGATGATGTAATTTGGTGGAAAGGACACGGGGGCAGGATACATGTTGGTGACCTCATGGACCTTGTGACCTCATGTGACCTTTGGCCTATTCACAAAACGGCGAAGGGCAGACGACACTTGCGATCGAGGCCCACCAATGTATTTGGTTATGACTTCAACAGTTAGTATTTTAGAATAAAATGGATATATCATTTGATCCCAATTTTAAGTGCTGAAGTGTAAAACAAATTATCTCTGGCCATAACGTTAACATTTGGATATTCATTGTACACCAAGTTTACGGTTCTGACATGAATATAATTGTAGGTGGCGAGTTATCTTTGCTTGGAATTGCCTCAATGTATGTGTAATGGCCCTTTTTGTGAGTTAACCTCTCTTTCCCTGGCCCGTTCGTCCAGCCTGTACAAGCTCCCTCCATATAACCTGACCACCATGTTGCTGTCTCGGTTGCTAGCAGAGAACACCGGCCATAGAGTCTTCGGACACCCTGGAAAGTTACAAATACAGCCTTTCTCAGTTTATTTCAGCTCCATTCGATGAAAAAGAATCAAGTGGTGGACAACAATGTCTCCAGCAACATTTAGTTACATCCTATTGGGAACTTCTCTATAATAGATTATTATCTGCTGCTATTCCAACTTCTATCATCTCTTAGATATATATCCCAACATTCAGCCCATGTTTTCTGGGATCAGGGACTTACTTTCCATAGGTTTGTAAGACAACCAGGTGTGGAAGCATGTAACTCCACCAAGACCATTCCTCCTCATCCAATTATCTCAAAATAATAGAGCTTTACAGGAAGTATCAAGTTTTTTTTTCTATGTGCTAGCACCATTTGTATACACCGATTGCCAGATATTTTGTGTAAACGCGTTGTCCCCCCTGGACTTGGATTTTGGGAAATGTACTGCTAGTTTAGAATTTTATGTGTGCCTATCTGACACTCAAAATTGATAAAGATAAAAACCTAATACATACCCTTCACACTTTCTGCGTGTTTCTACTGATCTGATTTGTCAGTAACACAAAAACCGCTCATGCGGGGTGACGGCCTTCAGTAGAAACATGAACGGTCCCCAAAATTTTTGTTCAACATTTTCTGCATTGCCGCTCACTGTCATCCACTACAGGGGCCGACCGGATTTTAAATCACATCAAAATACGCGGGGGATGAAATGCTAAACGTGTGCCAAAAGTGGGCTGATTTGGCAAGATTTCGCAGAATTACCAGGAGGCGCTCGCCCCCTCTGGCATCCGCGCCTGACCTAACATAGGTGATGACATCTCAAAGTACCAGCTAGCCACGACTACAGTACAAACATGCCGCACACAAATTTTCCTCAAAAACACCGGAAATTGAGAGCTGATGGTCACAGGTTTGCTCCCACATGAGTGACTGACTATCTGCATGCCTCATAACACATGTTTCAACGTTAGCATATAATATTATTTTGCTTTCTTCACATGTTTTAGGCTTCATCGGTTAATTTTGTATACATATGTAAAAGTTTTTGTTGAAATATAACTTCGATATGAGTTTAACTAGCTAGTAATTATGCTATAAGCGACCTTATCGGGATACCCACATAAAACTCTCATATAAACAATGTTTCTGAATCGAATACCATGAAAATTCGATCGAAATCAAAAACTACTTGGACCATGGCTGTCAATAGGCCTCAGTTTGAGAAGTCAATCAGATGATAGAGGCACTCATCGGGCAGTGGAAAGAAATACTTTTAAAGAAGATAATGGAAGAACCTGGGGGAACGGCAAAAGGGATCAGGGTTCTTCGTTCTGTATTTGGTATCATCTGGTTTGTTTACACACGCCGATCACCCACAATTCATTGCACGGACCTGAATCATCCTGACATCACCTGATAAAATACCGTTCACAGACGAAAATACCGCATGTACGGCTTTTTATCCTCAGGTAATGAATAATAATAAAAACAGCCTTTACAAAGCGCTTATTAAAGGGCAAGCTCTGCACCAGTATTTATAAAAACCTACAATTAAGTACATACACTAATCTTTACAGCACGCTTAATTTACAGGTATTAAAAGTACAGCAAAAATTGAAACAAAATCATAATAGACACATTTGAAAATGCAAAGAACAAGTCATGAGGAGAGGTTGTGGAGAACAATGTTACACAGGATACATGAGTCTCAGGCTTTTTTCTGACAGCGAATTGATGTGCACTGACGATGTTTAGTGGAAGTGAATTCCATAAGGCGCATCTGTACTGAAGCTCTTTTCACCATCGGTTCTTTGATTTGTACAGGGATTCAAGAGAAAAACCACGCTCCCAGATCTCAGCAGACTTTTACCCCAGGAATATGAACCTTGAGGAGATCACCAGGTACGGCCTATAAATCCGTGGAAACTTTTGTATGTGAGAAGCATTAGTTTAAAGGCGATGCGTGATTTAACAGGCAGCCAGTGAAGTTCTTTGAGAGATGGGGATGATGGGGCCTCTTACCTAATTCCAAAAATGACTTTACAGTGTCTTTTGTGATGGTTTTAAGTTTCTTAGTGTCTTTCACTGAAATACCGTACAGTGCTGAGTTGGCGTAATCAATACGAGATAAAATCATGAAGCGGACAATGTGGTGACAACTTTCAACTGGATGAAGCGACGAATCTGTAATATATTGCAAGA
>JAMKCH010022639.1:0-89831 GCA_023653785.1 Ophioderma brevispina | reverse complement strand
CTTTAAATCCAAATCTATCGTAATATTCAAGCACATTTACAATTCTTTAAGATAATTCAAAAATTTAATAAAACAACAAAATAATTTGAAAAATCTTGAATTTGAAAATTCCACATTCCGCAGACCTGATGGACAAATACTACATTCATGGCACTTAGAGACCGTCCCTGGAGTAGCGAAATTTCGAACCCGACCATGCGTAACTGTGGTGTGTGATGTCATCAGGACACAATCCAATAATCTATCTGAAAATATTTAATCGGTCAATTGCAGTAACAAGCTGCCGGCGTATCACACGATTGAATAATAGTCCTTTGTTGTCGTAATGGAAGTTTTTTTGTACCTGAGTAGATAATCTGCTGTGATCGGTGAACGAACAGGATATATACCGCCAGACTCAACTCTTTATGGTTTACCTGGTTACAGTGGTTAACGCCGCGGATACCGGGTACACGTCTAGTAATTAGTAGCATACGTGCAATTAGGCATATAATAGCCTCTGTGGACACCTACTCCTGTTGATTCTGGAATCGAATATCTGTCGATGAAAATCTCATTTGTAAGGTTTGGTTTTTCTTTGTTAACACCTATACCTCCCAACATCAGTTACCTTATTAAAGGTCCCAGGAAATGAGATGCTAAAAGCTGCTAAACCTACTACCAATCTTTACGGGGCGGGGCATTCCATGCCAATAACAGTGCCAGAAAAAGAATAGACTACCTACCATGACATCATTATTGAAACTAATTGATTTCAGTCAGTGTCATAATGATTCACACCAGTCACCTGGAATTTTCTATTACTCTCTACTCCTGAAATCAATACGTTTTCACTAATGATTGTGGTCATCACCAACCCAACTTATTGCAATGCTTTCTTTCATCGTCCCTCCTTGTACACACAGAAAACACGATTTAAAAAATATTATGTAAACCTGCATTAGGTCAGAAAATTACCTATTTTAATGCAAAGCTGTAAAATCTAAGACCGGTACATAACATTATGTGAAAGTTAGAACTACATATTTGATATGGCATTATATTATTTTACTTATTTTAGTAAATTTAACACATCGTTTTGTAAAAAGAAAACAAACAACCATAAATAATGTAACAACTCATTTATCATTATGTGGTTTGTAAACCAATTATGTAAATGCGCGGTAAAAGTTTAGCGAATTTTTACATAAAGTTATGTGAAATCATGTCACGACACGAGCGAAGTCGGCACAATTGAAAAATGGAGGATCTTTGTGGATAGTGGCGTATCCTCATGGAGTCGTGGGAATATTAACGTATTTGTTCTCATTCCCCCCTGTGATCGATGCGTTGTGTAAAAAATCATGATTTAGACCAGGGAATATGAGCTGCTTATAATACTCTAGTATGATGGGTCCATGACGAAAATGTAAGCTTTATCTCAGTCAAGTTGAACACAACAGGGTCAGTACGTGTATTCATAAAGTACGTACGAGCCGCAGGCCGTTGGCCACATCATGGGTGACTTTGTGGGGTATACAAGTCCCCAAGAGGATCCAGGCCTGATCAACCTGGATGCATTAAACTATCGCTGGTTAAAGACGATCTTCCACTTTGGATTTTGGACTTGCACAGCACGCCGAACGAACAACGACGCGGCGAATAATAGTAGCCCATTTTGCATTTG
This sequence comes from Ophioderma brevispina, assembly GCA_023653785.1. Classification (NCBI taxonomy): domain Eukaryota; kingdom Metazoa; phylum Echinodermata; class Ophiuroidea; order Amphilepidida; family Ophiodermatidae; genus Ophioderma; species Ophioderma brevispina. The sequence continues at coordinate 88,165 of JAMKCH010022639.1, read as the reverse complement.
AAGTTTGGGCTCATACGATACCAACGGTGTTTACCACTGTAGTATTACACAGGCATACAGCTGTCACTTGTAATAAATCTCCTCTCACACCAACCCTCACCCCCGGGAAGGTGCCCAAATTGTCAGTCACTTATTATACTGTGTTGTTTTTTTTTGAGCTGAATAAAACTTGTTGAATTTTTTGTCATATACTGAAGTGTCTGAGTGACTATTTTGTGTGTGCATTATTTCCCTAATTTTACATCTATATTATGTAACATTCTTACATAATTGTGGTTCAATATTTACATAATTTTCAATGTAAGCATTTTACATAATGTGTTCAAAATATTGTTTCTACTATTCTATGTAAAGATGCATAATTGAGTCAAATATTTCAAAATAACAGTGGAAGATACATAATTCTGACAAGAATTATTACATAAATTATGGTGTTTTTTTAAAGATTTTACATCCATGATGTGGTACTGTTTACACATGATAATACATATATTTTATTGTTGCCCTTTTTACTAATTAATGTGTAAATTTTTAATTTACAGTTTTACATAATTGTTACATAAAACAATTTATGGTGTTCTGTTTTTACAAAATAGTAAACATTCGAATTTTTACACAGGCTGTGTAATTTTTTTCTCGGTTGTAGACTTGACACAAACCACAATCAATCTATTTTCATTTCCTTGGACCTTTAAAGGGAACCGGTGTGAAAGCAAATATAGTCGGCGTGAGCCCACAGTCCGGGGCTCCATATTCGACGATAACGGAATAAAGCTGAAACTAATGTTGCGTGAAGAGTCAACAACTGAATCGATTTGCCCTTTTGTTCACCATTTTGTTCCCGGACTATGAGACGCCGGACGATAATTCTTCTACACCGGTCTTGTTGTCTTGTATTGCTTTTCGTTCGTGTTCAAGATGAAATAATTTAGATAACAAAGGCAATACCTTCTTACCCTCCCCCACTGTGCCGTTATAGGTTCAGTTATGGCATATTCCTTTGATTGTGGTATATTTCTTTGCTTCAATGCATATTGGTCTTCAATCTTTAGGAAGGCGCGTATACGACCCACTACTCCCAGCAACTGTATTGTTTCTCATCAACAAGCCTGGAAGAGCTGATCAGAAAGAGAGCCCAATCAAGGAGACTCAAGGACTGACGGACAAACAAAGAGTTTACATGGTGTAATAACATTCCACACCAACAATTGGACATCTATGGGGGGGGTGGGCAATACCGTCGAAAGGGTTCAATTTGAGAAAGGTCCAAAAACAAACAAAAGTATCACAAAACAAATGGGTCTCAAAAGACAAACAAAGGTCTTAAATAACAAAGCTCTCAAAATACACAAAGCAATGTCCCACTAATAAATAAATTGTCTTCAAAAGGTCTCGAAAACACAAACAGGTCTCGAAAACACAAATGTCCTCAAGACCACAAAGGTCTCAAAACACAGAAATGTCCATTCAACATCCACACACAGGTTTCACTATATAAACACTGGTCTGAAAACAAACAAAGGTCACGAAAACGAACAAATGTCTCAACAACACACTAAACTAAAGTTAAAAACTTCACAAAGATATGAAAAATCACGTAAAGGTATCCGCTCTCGTTACGAGTTTGTACACGCTATACTCCTCAGATGATAGACTGAATATGGTTGCTTAGAATTGCCTGGATCCCAAATCGGTTATTTTGCTTTAAAATTGTCAGGCTAATGATTTTAAAACAAAAATGGACAATTTGGATGGATGGTTTCCAGATGGTTTTTGGGTGGTTCCCGGTAGTTTAAATGGGTTTCCATAGTGTTGAGCATTGCATGGACCCCAAATCGTCAAAACGATGAGTTTTAAAGTAAACAATTATGGGCAATTGTGGATGATATCTGGATGGGGTTTGGACGATTCCCGGTGTTTTGGGCTCCTTTGTATATCGATTATTATGGAGCATTTCATGTATCAAGCAAATATCAGTTATTTTTTCAAATTTTGAAAATATTGCTTTTAAAACAAAAACTCAGACACTTTCGATGGTTTCCAGCTTATTTTATGTGGTTCTCGGTGTCTTCGGCTAATTTGTGTTTCAATGAATTTGATGTTTTATCATTATTTGATAACTTAACCAAAAAGGCGATTTGGGGTCCAGGCAATACTCAACAAACATTTAAACACAAAGGAGTCGAAAACACAGGGAAACACAAACAAAAATCAGGGAACCATCCAAAATTGTTCACTTTGGTTTAGATATCATTATTTTGACCATTCAACCAAAATAGCCTATTTTGAGGCAAGGAAAACAATTGAAACATAACGGAGCCGAAAACACAGGGAACCACCTAGAAACACCCTGAGAACTATTCAAATTGTTCAATTTTGTTAAAAAACATTCATAAACGTTTATTACAAGAGAAGAAATATGATTGGACAAAAATCATGCATTGATATTTGTCATTGAACGGAGCGTATGTTAACTATCGTACGCGATGTGTTTAGAACGTTACGCGCGACATTGGATTGATTCATTTTATGGGCGGGTATGGGCTCTTTTCCTTAGAACCATTACTGCATTGGATTTTATGACGTGTTCCCATTTTTGTATTAATATGTGCTGTAAAAACGTTTATGAATGAGGTAAATGCCTGCATATTTTTAGTTTCTCGTGCAGTGGCAAAAATAATGCACTTGCGTCAGTTTGAACAGACTCATAATGGCACTCGCCCCTGCGAGGCTTGTACCATTATCCGTCGTCAAACTGAGCGAGCCTGCATTGATTTTTGGCCAATGCACTCGAAGCTAAAAATATGCAGACATTAACCTCTAATTATCATGATTATTTTGTCTAAGTTGGGGGTCCAGGCAATGCTCAACAACAACCACTGCAACACAAAGGAGCCGAAAACACCGGGAACTGAAAAATACGATTTTAGGGGAAAAACGCTTCAGCGATAGTTTTCATTAAAAACTATGTGATCCAAAATCGATATTTTCTTTTTATAAACTAATCATTTTACAGTAAAATATGGTTTGCAACTATTTTGACTAGCTGACTTATTTAGTCGTGTATGAATTTGTTTGACCTTCTCATTTTTTTTTTTTTTTTTTTTTTTTAAAAATGTTCTTCTTTTTTTTTAAAGAAAGCAGGTCCAACATTTTGGAGCAGAGTATTACTTGCTCAAAATATATAGTATACGTTATGCAATCCAGACCCAACGTAAAATATGCAAATATTCATAGAATAGTCAATCACACAATGTGTTCCGGTTTCTACAACATTATAAATTATCAAAAAAAGTGACGAAGTGAGAGTGTCATCACGGATATTTAGAAAAGTGCACCTTGGAAACATTAAATACATCCTGAAAGTATGTGGTATGCGTACTTTTCGCGGAGTGGTTTTGTTTTTCTTTTCATTCAGCTATAACGATCGTTGTTGGTTGTTAAATGAAATGCATGGAAGAAACCAATATTCATAGAATTATGGTCAGTTTCTGGAGAATTTTGTGAAATTTCTAAATTATCCATTTGGAATACCTGAATTCCGAACCCTTTCGAATCGTTTTTTCACCAATATGCTCTCATTTTTGGTTTTAAATTTTCAACATGGGTAATACTTTTTCTGGATTAAGCTGGATTACCGGGCCGTGTTCACAAGCGGATAGAAACTTTCTTCTACATTGACTGCATGTATGATAACTTGTCACTAAATGAGGGAAATAGATAAGGTGTTAATGCATTCTGGGTGTACCTCTTATTATATTAGTCCCAGATACATAATTCAGGAAACAATATAGGCATTCTGCACTGTACAACCTTGAGTTTAAGTTTTTGTAACCGTGTGCCATATCTGTGGATGTGCGTTTGTGTTTGTGCATGCACAAAACAAACCCTATACAAATTCAAAAAGGTACCATTACAGGGTGCCCGTTTTGGGGGACTCCGTTTTACTGATTACCCATGGCAATCTGTAAAATGGGGACCCAAAACGGCGACTCCTGTTATATTTCTCTCTTTCAGAATTAATCCCCACTTTAAGGGATTTAACGGTGATTACAATGGCGTAAAAACATCAACATGCATATTCAAAGACACTGCCATACATATTCGCGCATATCTATGCACAAACGCAAACGCACATACGCACACTCTACTACATATTACCCACACACCCAAATACTGATAAAATTGCCTAACCTTTACTACAATCGATGGAACCAACTACCAGCCATGCATTAAACTCAACTGGTTTGTTAATTAGATTTTATTTTGAAAACGAAGCGCATGTGCTTGAATTACACACTGATTCTGAATAGAAAAAATGGGGGTCCCCCATTTTTTTTGGTCCCCGTTTTACCCTGTTTTACAGATTACCCTAGGGCAATCTGTAAACGGGTACCCAAAAACCGGAACCCCTAAAAGACACCTACAAAATGAAAAAAACCATACCCCTGCATACGACACAAATCGGAGTTTTACTTTGTTATTTATATCACTGATATTAATTAAAAACAAAAGATAAGCGATTTAATGTCAACCGTAGCGTCGACTTGATGCGCACACTGTGTGCTATCTCATGTCTGAAAGATTTTTTTCTCGACACTTCCTTTCTCAAATATGGGTTAATTTTCAAAAATAGGTTAATTAAAAAATACCTCACTTAATATAAAGTTTCAAAGGCGCAATCGTGATTTGATCTCCGAAAATCTCAAAATCATCAAAAAATCATATTTGTTTATGTCTGGAACCATGTAACAGGTATCCACAATATCCTACTAGTGAATAAAACACCTAATGAAGACAAATTGTTTTACTGTTTTCCACGAGGTCAGAGAGCGAGAGAAGAGAGGGGGGTGGGAGGCATCGAGTGAGAGGCGAGACAATTAAGTATGGCACGTTAGACGGACATAAAACATCGAATTTGACACAACCGCGTCGAGTTTTTACCAACCCGACGAGTTTGCAACACTGAGGCGAGTGTGTAACACTAGGCGAGTTTTGCAACACGAATCCATAGTTTGCAACTTTCATTTAAACGCAGGATTGGAAAAAAAAAAATATTAAAAACATGAAACACCTCTTTCATCAGATTTAACACTCTTACAAAAGTACATTTCCTAATTCCTATGCTGTTTTATCCCATCTCCTTTCGATACTCCTGTCAGAAGGATAGAATGCACTGAAGAATGGTTATAGATTCCAGCGTCCGATTTGTGACTCACAGATTCTAAGGAAGGTTTGAACTTCAGTACAGGCGAGAGTCTCACAAAGGAGCGTCCAGTGTGGCAGATTGGGCTTACAATAAGTAATAATAATCATACACATTTTTAGATTGTACAGATATTTTTTGTGATTTTGCACCGTTGCATGGATAATTGGCTCTTCTATATACCTGTGAAATGGTAGAGCTAAAAAATTCTCTATATTGTTTGGCAACAGAAGGAATTTCGTAATTAGAATAATTAATAATCGAGATCTCCAATATAATTCCGCAATGCTGAAACATCCTTCCTATGAATAGCCGGGAAATAACATCCTGTACGTGTCTATACTCATCCTTTAGTTGTTGCGTCTGTTTTAGGGCAAGTCAAGTGACGTCCATTTTTCGTGAGGTGGGCACTATGTTATCGTGGAAGGACATAATTTGCTCCACGTTAAAGGTGCAACGATAGATTTTGAGGCACCCAAATATTTTTGTCATAGTATAATTTCATATAGATTTGACGCTCAATAATGTCTAATACTTCAATTTGGCCAAAGAAATCCTTAAAAGCGAGCGAAAAAAAGGCGTTTTTGATTTGCTTATATTTCATTGTAAACCATAGCTAATTTTGCAATTTTTTCTTCAGTTTTGTACCAAAGAAACATTTCTCAAACTTAATGCATTTTCAGATGGGATATTTTGAATGGAAAGCTGGTTACATCAAGGCCAAATCAATATTTTCGATTTTTTTAGAGACACATATATGTTAATCCTCTCGTTGCACCTTCAAATACCATCGGGGCTCCTGATTTATTTACAAATCGCTTCTTTCATGACAAATACGCATTTTTGAGCATCGTCCGCAGGTATAGTATCCTAGACAAATACAACACAACTGTGCAAACATACAAAATTTTGAAATTGGGGCCACTCTTCAAAAAATTGCCATTATTGCTTTAATTATAAGAAGCAGTGTAAATTGTTTTGAACTTTAAAATTTTCCTTAATATTTATAAAGTGAAGAGAACCTTTTAAAACATTGGACATACTTATAGTCGAGGCCACACGTTATCCTGTGCTATTACTTCAAGGTTTTTGCCAAGTTTTTGGTTTTTCACTTTCATGTTTTCAATAACACCACAAGGAATAACTTCCAACTTGTTATCTAATTCTCAGTCTTTTTTAACTGGTGAGGGCGTTTTGTTCAAAATTGCCCCAAATGACATACTTTTGGAAGAATCTCTTAAGGAAATGCCCAAATCATGTTTTAATGATTTGTAATTCTAAATTGGTCTTTTGTATATCTATGGAAGCGTGGTCGTTCCGCCTGGCATTTACGGCATTTACTTCCCAAGCCCAAGGACCATACTATCACCCTACGCTGCAACAACCTCACTGTATTGACTTTGTCAACAGACAATCAATCTGCTGATAGGGTGGCAGCAACACAGGATTGATCACCCCCCTCCAGGCATTCCATCTCCCGGGATCGGGCAACATTCTAGCGGGTGTCCTGTCGCCGGAGAAGGGGAACAACCATCCATGCCCAACCAAGTCGAGGCTTGTTGGTGAAGGCCATCACCCACAGTGTGCAAGGCGGTGTTCAACAGACTCGAGCGGCCTCTAGTCAAAAACCTTTTTTTCACGGCGGGTAACACCTAGCTCCCGACCGCTAAAAAAAAAAAAAAAAAACTGTTCCTGGGGAGCGGACCAGCTGCGTTCGGTCATGGACACAATGACGATCAGCTGGGACAGATCTCGGCAATAGGCCTATATGCTTTCCCCCCATGGCGATGATAACTAGGGTGCTGGAGAAGCTCTCTATATCCAGCTGGTACAACATGCTTCTAATAGCCCACACTTGGCCCAGACAGATGTGGTTCCTGAAAGTACTTTCTCTCACAGTGGCGGAACCGTTTAACCTCCCAATGAGGAGAGACCTTTTGATGAACCCGGACAAGACTACAAGTTCTTCTCGCACACTTCCCTTGTAGACCCCTACTTGGACCCTTCAACGGAATAAAACACATATCATGAATGATAATCAAAACCATTAGCAGAGTCCAGTTGAAGTACAAGCATTGATTCCCGTTGTGTATCTTAAAGGCACATTGGATACACGTGGGGGGGGGTTGATCAAGATTGTTTTATGGGAAAACATATGGTCCTCCAGAGAAATCAACATTTCAACAAAGCTATACGTATTTTTAACTCCAATGTTAAATCTTGTTTCTGCTCTATGGCTCAGAGACATGGCGAACAAATAAAAACCCTACATGCCCCAGACAATCTTTCGTGTTAGGTTGCCAAGAAGTGTGCAGAATTTGTAACTTTGTCCAAAGAGCAAGACAAGAAACCAATGCAAAAGCAATCTTGAAACGAAAGTGTTGCTGGATTGGACATACACTCAGAAAGGCTTAAATAAGTAAGTAACCTGACTGTATAGCGACTTTCATCAGATCCTACACGGCACAGGCCTGTCTGAAGAGGGTAGCTTCCCTGTCAGAGCATGCATGCTTCCACGACTTACAATGATTTAAATTTCCGCATCAAAAATGAAGTACCACCATGGTGGCCACGACAACAAAGGTCAATCTTATAGAATGGCCTCTTTGGGAAACGTAACATAATCCTTACATGGGTCTTCCAGCAACAAGGGGCCGCGCACGCTCCGTGAAGAGCCTGCGCCCAGCCGCATCTTCTGTCCATTTGGCTTTTTCAAGGGTGATCTACCGTGTCCTGAAATTCACCTTTCCTTAATTACCTCTTGAAGAGAATGTTTTCAAGAGTGTCCTTTCGGCAGTCGCTTGTCCCAGCATGGGACCTTGAAACAGGCCGCTGATCAAGCTAACATGGAAGACCCCACCAGGAAGACGGAGTTACTAAATTCATACCTATTCCTTTTGTTAGAGCATTTTTTCTATCATTTTGGCCTCCATTTTTGAAAAGGTGCCCTCTATCGTTGAAACTGTCACTTGAATTGATAGGAAGCTGAAAACACTCCTTATGAGTAGATTATCAAGGTCTACATTGAAATCACACTCAACATATTTTCTGAAGCACCTTACAGACTATTTTTTCGCCCTCAAACTGTCATTGAGATTTTGATATTAGGTTTACTCAATAATTGTCCAAATTGAAAACCAGACTTAATCCATTTTTCCTGAAGCACTTAAATGTGATTTTTTATTTTTTATAGCTTTTTTACCATTTATGGTCGGCCATTTTGGAAAAAGCGTCCTCACTCGATGGAAAACGTCACTGAGACTTAGACACAGTTGAATCACTCCTTCGGTTCAATAACAGTCCATGTAAATATCAGACTTGGCAAAACCTCTGAAGTAGTTGACGGTGTGCCCCCTGACTAATCCTTTCTGCGGCGGCAAAAATACACGGAATCCTGGCGCCGCGAGTGTACTTTGTAGTGCCCGGAGGGGGAAGGGCACTTGTATTCAAAGGTGGATATGATGCCGTGAACACGCAAGAGACTTTACAAAAGCACCCTCACAAGTACTTCCACTGACTAAAAACATACCCTCAACAATAGTTTGTCTTTTATTTGCTGCCTTTTTTGTCACTTTTCTACCCTTAATATTTTGATGCCGTTTGATGCTCTGCTTACCTTTGAGTATCACATCCCCTAAACACGTATCATCCAATATCAAGGTTAAAAAACATACCCTTTTGCCACATTTTGCTGTTTTTGACACCCTAATCACGGTACGCCGTACATCGCCTTTGAAAAAATACCTTTTTTCCGCGTTTTCTTGTTCACGCATGCATATCCACCTTTGATACAAGTGCCCCCGGTCTAGTCCAAACCCTATTCCAAGGTTTGACCTGTGACCATGAATAATGCAAGTCAGATGGAAGAGGTGTGAGTAAATTTGTTTTGGGGAAAATGAGTTGACACAGCCGTAAACTATCTGTTTTGTCACATCTGTACGTCACAATTGATTCAATGTGTCAGAAAATCCTTTGCAATGTGTGAAATGAAAAAAGTTGGAACTAATTTTTAGTGTTTAAACCAATGTGTAAATATGTTGCCATATTTTAAAAGCTTGATTTGTTATCTCCCACTCATAGCTATGGGGCGTAGACCAAATAACAAGCTGCATAACAAATTCCGTAGTCCCTTCAAGGGATAAAACAAAACCCTGTGTAAATTATTGATAATAATCTAACATGACTAACCGTCTGGTGCCCCAAATTAAACTTGCACATTTTCTTAAAAATGAATAAAATGGTCACTCAATTTCTCATTCATATCCATGTATCGTGACCAATGGGATATGTAAGACTTCAGCAAACCGTTAACTAAAGATATTACAATGGCCCGTATGCGGAGCCATTGTTAAAGCCAGATTTTATCACCTCCACGATTCGGGTTGTGTGACAAATACCCGTCCTCTTTCACTAACTAACCGTTTCATTATGATATAGGTCTTGACCCTAAGTTTTTCATTTGAAAGCGCGGTAAATTAATCCAAATGAAGTTAACGCAAGATTAGCACATTTTTTGAAGTTGAAGAGTGCCCCCAATTTTTCACAAATTTTGAGATTTTTACACGGTTGCATTTGTAACTGCTAGTAAACTATACCTGTGCATGGTAGAGCTCGAAATTCTCTATTGTCACAAACGAAGGAATTTTGTATTAGAATAATTATTATCGGGATCCGAATAATAATTCACCGGCTGCTGGAAACGCCCTTCCAATGTGAATAGCCGGGAAATAGCTCCTTGTACGTATCTACGCTCAACTATCAGTTGTTTTATTGATCCAGCAGTCAAGTTGATGATTTTCCTCGAGGTGCACGATTTTCACATGGACGGCTGCATCCACTAGCATTTCCCGCTCTGGGCCGTAAAGTACAATCTGGGATCCCAATTCTAATTTATACAAAATCGCTTATTTTAATGATCTACCACTTTTACATTCTCGTTCCAGTATAGTTTTCCTAGACACTTCCAACGTAACTGTGCAAAATATCAAATTTTTGAAATTGGGGGCACTCTTAAAAAATTGTGCAATATTGCTTTAATTCTGCACAAAAGTTGTTAGGTCAAAGCCTTGCCCAGCAACATTCCTTGCATGATTTTTTGTTTGTCTTCCTTCCTTTTCGAATAACTGATGAAAAACATGGCCAAGTTAATTGAACACGCACTATAGAACGCAGATTTTATTAATTTCGATGAAGGAAATCTTTTGCGCCTTACGTCATTAAAAAAAGACTTGTCTAAATCGAGAGGTGGTAACACCTAGTATTTTCACCGGAGCCAATACCAAATGTCCTGCAACTCCAATGAAAGGATCGAGTGTTTTTTCTACACCGCCCACCGGGCCGTTATTGATAATCCTTTTAAGCTCCAAGTTTGCTGAAGTCAAGCGGATCTATTTGCCACTGATATTGGGGGAATAAATTGAAGTTACATTTTATTCATTTTCAAGAAAAGGTGCAAGTTTTATTTGGTGCAACAGACGGTTTATATGATTTTGATACTTTATTATGAATTTACACTTGGTTTGTCCCTCCTCCCTTTGGGGACTACGAAACAACACAAAGAAGAACATGCCCCACGTCTATCAATGCTATGACATCGCTGTCGGTCTGCATCACAATATATCAGTCAATGTGGTCCAATGAGTGCCATTTAACGCCATATGTAATAAAAACTCCATTTGTTAAATTGAACCAAAACCCTCTTATCCCAAAAGACCATGAACAATATTTAAAAAAATGCTGTTTTAGTTCGCATGAAAGTGCATAGCAGTGCATCTGTACGACACTTTTGACATATTTGAACGTGAATAAAGAAAATAGTCACTTTTAGAACACATATGGGCAAGTGAGTGGGATTTCATATTCCGTCACTTTTGAAATATCAGGCTATAAGCCCGGTACTTTTTTTACCTTGGGTCAATTTTTTGGATCGTGCGTTTTTTCAAAGAGCACATTCAGATTCGCATGGGAGCACTACAGGTAGTTAGGTTACCCTCGTCTACTGAAATATGGGTCTAGGTTTTTTGCATCCTTCTAAACTCTGTCCTTGTGCCAAAAGATATCATGTACTCATTAATTAATATTTTGAGTTCCTTTTCATAATTAAACACCAACCGGATATATACGTTAGGCTACAGAGTGACCCTGAAGTTAGAAGGATGATGACCTCGGAGAGAAGTACCAACACAGTCCTAGTTGGTATCTAGAGTACCAACATACCTAACACCTATAGATGATATCTACGCTCCTCTCTAAACCCAGACTTGATAGCTCATTGGTTAAGCGCCGAGCTAGTAAAATCTGAGCGGCCGGTGTGGCAGGAGATCAGTCCCCTGTAGCCATTGTCCGGATACACTAAGTTCTGTTTATTAATAGTCCTGGGAATGTGCAAAGCTAGAACTAGTCCCCCGGACTATGTATTATAGGAATATATTCTACAAGTGGGAATGAAAGTCGGAAGAGGACTATCAGGCCTTACGAATAAATATCCAAGTCCGACATGGACTACCATCCTCAGGAATTAGTGTCCATTCCCGAAAGTAGGGACTATAGTCTCTAAGGATTAATGACCTGTCAGTGGTGGACTATCGCTCCTTATGGATTGGTCCAATTCCAACATGGACTATAGACCTTATGAATTATTGTCCTAGCTGAAAGTAGCAGACATTAGTCCTTAGGAATTCATGCCCTGCCAGGTGGACTGCAGCTCCTGAGGGATCGGTGTCCGATTCCGACGGGGACTTATAAGTCCTTGGGGATGATTGTGCAGGTTTGTATTTTGGACGGACTCTCATTTCTTGGAATTAATGCCCTGTCATAGGTGGACTATAGTTCCTTAGGGATTATCGTCCATGTCTTGCTTGACCTACATTTTCCCTAAGAAGTAGTGTCCATCCACGTGGACTATCGATCCTTAGAAATTAGTCCAAGCCCCGACGTGGACGGACTACCAGTGCTTAGGAATATCTTGTCCATTTCCTAGGTACACTCGTCCTTAGGAATGTGTGTCCAGTCCGAGGAATGGAATTCTATTGAGAAATTAACCTACTCTTGATAACCACTACATGCATAGATTTGTAGCCTTAAAATAATAACAGAATACAACATATGAAATGACACATAACCATAAACTTGAAAGGTTTTTGTTTCCCAGGAAATCACCCCTATGGAAATGGTTACATTAATTTTCAAATACACTTGTAGACACAATAAAAGGCTTGTAATACATAATACTACTACTACCAAACTACTACTACTATACATACTACTTCTACTACGACATATTACTACTACTACTACTACTACTACATTATACTACTACGATACTATATACTACTACAATACTACTACTACTACATACTACGACTACTATATACGACTACTATATACGACTACTACAACATGCTACTGCAACATACTACTACTACTACCTACTAACTACCTAGGCCTACTACTACACTACATACAGGTTTCCCCAAAAAAAAGTGGTGCCAGCAGAATAAACTCGATTTCTCAAAGTGCTTAAGCTGTGAATTTCATTTTCACACAGAGGATATTATTTATCCTCTTTTGTATAAAATTGTGCCAATCTCATGACAAACCATCCACGCAAACTAGAGAGCTAAACGAATATTAAAACTCTCTGTTTTTTCATGCATTCCAATGGGATTTGCACAGTTATGATCATCGGTACATCAGATAGGATTTCGTGGCTCAATCGTGCGTATTGACTGAATGATAACCTAAGAACCTGACAATGATTTGCTACTAATTAAACAGTTGCTCATCTGAACAATATCTACATAATAGCAAACATAATAAACTTAAAGCTGACACTCCCCACCCATCATGTACAAAAAAAATTGAACAGATTTTAAGAAAGCAAGGGGTGTTACGAATTTTAATTCGTCAATGTTTAAAGTAGCGGAAATTCTCATAAATGACAGGTGTGATCCCCTTACCTTATTAGGTTAGTAAACACGAATGACAATATTCTTCCTCTTGTGTTTATTCTACAAATCTCACAAAGACTGGAAACGTCAAAATCGTATCTGTTGTGTCATTACACATTTTGTCTGGTTAAAGATGTCAGGCAAACGGCTTACTTAACGAGCAAATGACTTTCATGTCACTAAGCTATTTTTAATTTCTTTCTTGTAACACAGAAATTTGACTATGATATTCAAACACATGTGCCCCGTTAGTTTATCAGTTTATCTATTTAGCAAAGTTCTATTTAATAATAGGTATAGATAACAATAGACATAAGGCAAAGCTTTGATTTGTGCTGATCATAATTGTTTAGAATGCGTTTGTGGGCTCTTAATCTAGTCCTACCTTAATCACTGTGTGTTTTATTAGTCCTATGCCTCTTTGTTTTCACTAAATCTAACTCTAAACACTAATATTCGTGGTGCATTTTGGTGGGTGTGTTGTTTCCTCAGTTGTTAATATTTAATGGCCAATAAATACAAGCAGGACATTCACTAAAATCACTCCCCGACAGCAGAACGGACAGAGATGTTAACTGTGGTAAATCCCATTGGAATGGGTGAAACAGATGCCCGTTAATAATCATCCGTCATATCTCTAGCTTGCGTGGACGGATTGTCATGGGATTGCACAATTTTAACAAAGGGATAATCAATATCCCTCATGAAAATGAAATTCACAGCATCAGCAGTTTTTTGTGAGAAATTGAATGTTATCTGCACCACCTTTTGGGACACCCTGTATAGACTACTTACACTACAACAAACGTACTACTACTCCTACTACTACTTCAACTAACTCTTCTACACACTACTACTACAATATAACTACACATCTACTACACTACGTCCTACTACTACGTACTACTACACCATCGTACTACTACTACGACGTACTACTACTACACTACGACTACTACTACTACATACTGCTACTACATACTACTACACTACACTACTACAATACTCACTACTACTACTACTAATACTCAATACTACATACTACTCTATACATACTATTACCTACTACTACTACTACTACTACGACAATACTACTTACAGACTACTACTACTACTACTCCTACAACTACACTACATATAGCACTGGAGCTAGCAGACATTTTGTACACATCTCAAGTACATGGTTTGAGTGCGTAAATATCTTGACACTTGGACCGGAATGGACCTGGAGTTTGAAAGAAAATATATAAAGTGACTCCCAGAAATTGGGAGAAATCCAATGTGTGTGAAAATACCTCAAGATGACTTCCTATTGCATGATTCATGTTCCGTGTTTTATAGACCCGTCCCTTTTACAAACAAAAAAATGATTATTTTTTCATTTGAAATAGAATAAAAAAAGGAAAACAGATTTTTTAAGGGAAATTACACTGGTTCAATTTCGTCAATTAAGAAAACAGATTTTCCGTAAGATTTTCCGTAAATTTATCTGTTTTAGAAAACAATAAAAATAAAAAAACAAAACACTAAACAATACTAAAATGTTAATTTACGGAAATATTTCAAAAAATTTCTGGCAAGCAATATTTTCCGGATTTTTTTTTTTGGTTCCGTATTTTAAATTACGGAAATTAAAAATTCTGTTAAAATACATATTTTTTTTTCCTAATATGAGACAAATTTCTGTAAATTCCTGTCAATTTCCGTTAATTGACAAAACTTTCGGTAAATTTTACCCTAAAAATGATGGAAATACTGCTGCCAGAAAATTTCCCGTAAATTTACGGACATTTTTTAAACAGTGTAGGTCAAACTTTATGGGACCATGTCAGTTGTGAAAGCTAAAATGTTCATATAGGGCCTTTCTCCGAAATAAGCCTATATCTATGTGTTTTCAAAGACATTCAACCATGACCTGCATTTGACCTAATATGCAATAAATGTTAACAATGTTGTAATTTACCTTAAAATAGCCATATAATATTCTGCACACTTTACTCAGTACAAAATAACCGTAGAGTGTTTAAAGCTGTTAAGAGCCATACTAGTATTAGATGATGGAATGATTAAATATTTCTAATAGTTTTTTTGCTACTTAAACAGAGGGTTACTTTAGTGTACGTGGGTATTCACCCTTACAATGACGGGTTTTATGTTTTAGAGATATTAGACAACTTTTCAAAGAATCCAACATTCCATTTAAGTTACAAATTCATAAAAGACACACAACTGGTGACATTTTTAATCTAATTACTCTACCCCCATTCACTTGGGTTCATTATATCAGTGTTTTGAATTCATATGCTAATGCTCGAGCATGTGCGTTTGCCTTTCATTCCTTCTTTTTTCTATTTGTGTGATTTTATATGTGTCTTGTTGTGTTGTTTGCAGGTGGGTGTGTGGTGTGCGTGTGTGTGGTGTGGTGTGTTTGTTCCGTATGTGTGGTATGTGTGTGCTGTGTGAGTGTATGTTGTGTGTGTTGTTTATTGTGTGTGTGTTTGTGCGTGTGGGGGGTGTACAGTGTGGTTGCATGTGTGTGTTGCGCGCATGTGTGGGATGTGTGTGTGGTTCACTTTACTTTAAATCATCAATCTTACAAAAATCACATTTATGTACAAATTATTTATTACACAAATAGCACACCAGCTGTACATTCTGTGATATTTTGTGAGATTCAATTGCGTTAGGGTTAAGTAAATTCATTGCACATGCTTTACCTTTGAAATTTTACCTATACAAGTCTGAAGTTAATATTCTGAATGGAGACGAAAACAAATGTTGATCAGTTTTGGTAGGTTTCCGAAGGAAATTCAATAACTTCCCTTGTAATTTCTGTGACGCTGCACGACTAATGCTGCGCTTTTGATTGTTATCAGAGTTCGCGGGATACTGTTTCGTGGTAAGATTAACAATTCCGCAAACACTAAAATTGAAACCTTTGCAATTAAAAACAAATTAAATAAAACATACTCTACTAGGACTCGAACCTGGTTCATCTACATCGAAAGTCAGAGAGACCTTGCCACTATACCAACTAAGGCGGTTGACGACCGCTTCTGTTTTTTTATAAGCCAATTTATCACCTCTATGTCACATCTGTATTCATACACCCTATTGTGTCATATACAGGACTACAGTAACGGGGGATTATTGGTACTTTCACTGGTGTAAAGGACTATAGTCCATAGAAACTATAGTCCGGTTAACTATATTAAACACCCTAGAAACTAATGAAGTAAGGACTACCATTTCTAGAGACCTGTGGTCCACGCGTGAGACTATTGACCCTGGCAGCCATGGTCCGGAGTATAAAAACAGCAACATTAAAGCAAGACTGTTATTCCTAGAACAGGGTCCACATGGTGAAGACCCACTGACCCTAGAAGCCATTGTCCGGTTCTGTAGTCCGGTTAGGGATATTGTTCCTAGGGACAGGTCCGAAGGACCCCTGTCACTAGGAACCACAATCCCCGGGCTATATCTCCAAGGGGACTATATCTCCTTTCCACCGGTTCGAATCCGGCCAAGTGACATGGGTTTTTTTTCAACACTTATTGTGTGCAAAATATTTATCATTCAACTAATCCATTATTCAAACTTGCTTTATGACGATGTAGTGACAAATCATATTGATATATTTTTTGCATTAACTTTGGGGTACCAATTGAAAGAAATAACCTGCGGCCCTGAATACGCAAATTTTGTAAAAACGTAAGGGAGGAGGTCTACCCACCTCGAATGTTGTTTGTTACAACATCCCCCATGTAGAGATGGGGATAATAAACGTTTCCATATTTAAGCGAATGTCCTGAAGGAATATTGCAATTATCGGGGTGTCAGTAAGAAACGTTTTTCAACGTGTTTTATTGAATGAATGTGATATTCGCCATTATGAGTTATCGCGAGGGCTGTTATGTGTTATAAAACACACTCGCAGGCGGCGGTAGTCCTGTGAATCTCGCTTCTTCTCGGCGAATGCAGGTCAGGTGAATACACTGTTAATATCGAACAGGAACGGGTCATTCAAAATTATGCATATTCCCTTACGTCCTTTAATAGAGAAAATGACTCCCCTAAACACATTTTCCCCCTTAAACACCAACGGCAGGGGCCGCGTCCGTGATTTTTAAAAGTGGCACAATGGCATTTAAGGATTTAAAGGTGCCCACAACGAGAGATTTTTCAAATAACAGGTGTCCCCTAAAAAATATGAAAATTCGGATTTTTGTACTGGTGTAAAGCTTTTATCAAAAATTTTCCAACTGAAAGGAAAAGCTAATACTTCTTTCTTTGGTACCAAAAATTGTGAAATTCGAAATTTCTTATAGGGGCAAATAGGAATTTCACCTATGTGCCTATAAATATAAGCATATACGAATCACCTTTTGTTTCATTTGAAGTTAGGGTATGTAGCCAAAAAAGTAGGGCGGGAATCTATTGCTGTATGAAATCAATACATATCACAGAAAATTGGTCGACTTGAAATCTCTCGTTGCCACCTTTAAGGTATCTCTAAAGTTGATATGGAATACATGGGGGGTGGTTTTACTCGCACCAACACAGAATATTTCGGCATAATGGTTAGGATCTCAATTTGGGGTCGAAGGTAATGGGTACTAATTTTGATATCAATCATCCAGCACATCTTCCAATTGGGATTATGATACCGTCAAATAGGGCTGCTAAACATCCCAATTTGGCCCAAATCCTGTTTACCTGTTGTTTGTTCCCGAATGCAAAAACTCACAAGGTGGTTGGAGCAATCTAAAGACCCAATCTAGAGGAGACTGCCATATTCCAAGGTCAAGAATTGGTACGTCTCCATCTACCAGTCGTTACCACCAGTCTTCATTTTTTATTAATTTACGTAGTACTTTTCCGTTACATGGAAGGGAAGTGAAAGAAAGATATCTGCAAGAAAGACTATCACCTTAAGGGGGTAACCGGTCGAAACGGGTCATAACAGCAAGTGATGTTGTTTGCAAGTCGTCTGTACATGTATATACCATTGATCGCTACACACATACACTAATACTTTGATGTAAACAACATACACACGGAAAATTACTTGGAATAGTAGATCATGATGATGCATGATGGATTTGAGGGAATATCAAAGTAAATGGAATGGCACATGCTGAACTTGAGTGAGGTTAATGATTGTAGTTTAGCTGGTATGAGCCCGGTTCAAGGGACTGAGCGTTAGCGTTCAGTTGTTTTGTAACGGAACAGTAAAGGTGAGGACCTTGCTACCAAGAAAGTGCTGGTGTGACCGACGGTATTTTCCGCTTGTGTTGTGCTGTGCTAGTATACGGTTCCTTGTTACAGGATGCAGCATGAAGTACAAAAGGTAAAGACAAAAAGTTAATGAAAGGAGACCGGGGCCACCGGGAGATTTGAATCCAAATACAGTATAGATTGTTAATGTTGGGTTGGTTTTTATTGATAAAAACATGATGTTCGTGGCATATTATGAGACAGAGTATGCCTTATAAATTATGACCAAAATTGTACTCTCTGTATGCCCGCGTTTTACCGAAGCTTGGCGTATTCATAATGTTAAGCAACTCGTTGCATTTATTTAGATGATCTACTTAATGGAATCATAAAAAAAGTAGGATAAATTTTGGAGGTACTCAAGCTTTAAAAAATTCATGATAACAATAATGTGTACTAATTTTAATTAAAAATAGGTTTCTCCTTATTGTGTTTCGATTTGTTTTAACAATGTAGATATGAAAGGTTTGCAATGAAAGTGACTGGTTTCTGATACTATGCTGGAAAAATCTTTAATATTTCTATCTTAAAATTAGTCTAAAACTTTTAAAAATGGAACTCACAAATGTGCCATAGTTAATGAACTTTGATTTTCATGGTTCAAAATCGACCCCCAAAACTTTCCTAAATACCCCGGTGAATGCTTTTAGCAAAAAATACGAATTGTCCAATCATATTGCAGGGATTTGACCTTTCCAACACTAATAGTCCCGCTTCGGGTTGTTCTAAAATCCCGATCGGGATGTGTTCAAAATCCCGTTTGGGAGTTGTGCTGGACTGTCAATGGTAAGCGGTCTCTATTGGTATTGTTATGACGTCTCGTAGACGTCAAAGGTCAGAAATACCTTTCAAACACAAATAAATGAGCCTTGTGCACAAGTGATCTGAAATTTTTATATAATATAAACAGATTTTAATGCTTTGTAATTGGTTCACGGAATTTGGTATGTCAAAGTACCAATATCTATACCATTCAAAGTTACACTAAACAATTCTAATCTTACTCAGAGTCAATTGTTCCAACTAAAAGTGGCCGTTGCAGTTCAACGTAAATATGTCCTCACAGCGAAGACTCCAAAATGACAGCATGCAAAGTCACGCTTAAAATCCTCGGGTAAAGTTCCATTGGAAACTTCTCAGTCCTGAAGTTAACGTTTGTCCGCAGTTCAAGACGACGGGGCTTCCCTCGACGACGCTACTGTTCCACAATAATTAAAATCCAGGTAATATACCACCATCAGTTTGCCGCTATTCTTCATATAGGACACAAATGGATCCCTCTTGTTGATTCCCGAAAAAACTGAAGCTCTTTGGCTTAAAAGACGACCAGCAGACAATTTAGCAAATCAAGCTCCGGCGGAATCAAAATATTAAATCCTTGGCCACTAGAAGTAGAACTCAATCTCCCCATTATTGTAGAGTAAAACTAGCTATAATTATACTGTATAGCTCCAGAGCTCTAGTTTCGCTCCTGATTTCAACTGCCGGCGGCAAGACTTAACTCAAATCTCAAAACTATACTGACTTCACAAAGTTCCCGTCTAAAAATAGATATTACCTACAGATTAATGCATAAACCTAACCCTTGCACAAGAAGACCAATTGAAATCCACATTAAATTGACTTCATATGAATCACATCACTTTCCATTATATAACTTTGTGGGGCAATTCCTGATCTTACAATTGTTTTGATTTAAAAGCAATAAACAAGCTTGACTCAGTTTCTAAGTTTTACATCTTGGGGATTCCCACGTCCCGATGTGCAATCTAAACAGGTGCAACTAGCAAAACAAAACTAGTGGTATTCCCCTTTCTATCTTTTATAGTAAACAAAGTATTTTCCCAGGAGAATCTTTCTCCAATAAAATGAGAAAAATAATATATTCTGTGTCGTGCTAGGCGTTTGGGGGGGGGGGCTATTATCTCACTTTGGACTCACCCCCGGTGATGTTTGTTTTTGAAATTCATGAAAAGGAACGTTGAATGTCAATTGACGGACTACATTATAATTTGGGGCCACCCAACACAACAAAAAAAAAAACCCATGGGGTGGCCATTCTGCTCATTTTGTTTTCGCTCTGTAGACTGTGGGGCATGTTTTCTTTGCTGTTGTTTCGTAGTCCCCATTCAGGGGAGGGAGGGCAACCAAGGTTAATTCATAATAAATTATCAAATATATAACCGTCTGTGCCCCAAATTAAAACTTGCAAATTTTCTGAAAATGAATAAAGTCCGCTTCAATTTATTTCCCAAATATCAGCTGATTCCAATGAGACGCTTGACTTCAGCAAACATTGGAGCAAAGATTATAAATTACCGGCCCGGGTGCGGTGGGGGTGGCACGGACCATTGTTATATTGTCGCGCGTTGATGAAAAGAATAAGGCGTAACACCTCTCCGATTTAAGATGAGTCTTTTTATAATGACGTAAGCGCAAAATAACTCATTCGCAAATAAATAAATTCTTGAGCTTATATAGTGCGTGTTCAATTAACATTTGTCCATGTTTTTCATCATTATTAGAAAGGAAGAAAGACAAACAAACATCATCACAGAATGTTGCTGGGCAAGCTTTGACCTAAAACTTTGTGCAGATAAAAATCAATAACCTTATTGTTAAAGCAATAATTGGCAAATTTTTGAAGAGCACCCCCTAATTTCAAAATTTGATATTTTTGCACCAGTGACTTGGTTTACTATACCTGCGGCGAACGAGAAGAATGCTAAAGGCGTATTTCTCATAAAATAAGGCGATTTTGTAATTAAACACACTGGCCAGAGTATTGCAAAGGCAGAAAAACAATTTGTTTAAAAAATTGATTAAAATACACCAGAGTCTGACTACACATTACGGAATTATTGTCAGAATTACGATTTTCAGACAGATGCGGTTTCCCAGAATCAAATTGGCGAAAAAACGTTTGATTTGCTTGTCATGTTCCCAAATATGGAGGTAATTTAAAGAGGCCAGCTAATGATGATCTTGCCGATTGTACTCCAGAAGGAATACAGGCACAGGAACGTCCAAATGGTTGCAAAATAATCACTAAATGGATTATATGGGTTTTTCAGGGTCTACTGTAAATTTTTAGGGTAACAATCGGAGTGGTTGTATGGACCGGAAATGAGATAATGTCAATAGAAAACGGGAGCACGTCCAGGGCCGTTGGACTCGGGAAATTTAATGACGAGAAAGCGGTCACATGATAACTTGAAAACAACTTTTTAATCGCACCGTTGACATTTTTGCTGTTTGTCATGCACTGGAAACACGTAATTAGACATGATATATGTAAACCACGTGATTTATCAGACGAGTAGCATTTTGATGTCTTCAATTTTTCACACATTTTTCTAAGACCACCGTCTTCCATTCACTTTATCTCATTTCCCGTCCTCAAAACCACTCCATTTTTTTCCTTCAAACATTTAAATAAACCCTGACGAACCCGAACAATTCATTAAGCGGGCTATTTTGAAGCCATTTCTTTTGTTTCTGTGTCTGTATTCCTTCTGGAGTGCAAACGGCAAGTTATCGTTCGCAGTTCCTGCAATTCGCCATATTTATGGAACATTACAATCAAATCAAACATGTTTGCACCCTCTTGGATTCTGGGGAATAACATCTGTACGAAAACCATAACTTTGACATTTAATACGTAAGATGTGGTCAAGAATACATGGTATAATTTGAAATCAATTTGTGATTACGAATTTCGTTTTTGCATGTTGCAATACTTTTGGCCAGTGTGTGTAGAATTGGGATCCCAGATTGGACTTTACGGCGGAGCTGGAAATGTTACGTTTATGCATCCGTCCATGATGAAATAGTGCCACTTCGAGAAAATAACCTCTAACTTGATTTGCCTGAACCAATAAAACCAACTAATGGATGAGCGTAGACACGAACATGGCGCTATTTCGCGGCTATTTCACATTGGAAGGCAGCCGTTGAATTATTATCGGGATCCCGATAATAATTATTCTAATTACAAAATTCCTTCCTTTGTGACACATGGACATTTTCGAGCTTAACCATTCACAGGTATAGTTTACTAGCCAGTTACCAATGCAACCGTGTAAAAATCTCAAAATTTTTGAAAAATTGGGGGCACTCTTCAAAAAAATGTGCTAATATTGCTTTAACTTCATTTTAATTCAATTTACCGCGCTTTCAGAGGAAAACTTAGGGTCAACGACCTATATCATAATGTAAACTGGTTAGTTATTGTGAAAGAGGACGGGTATTTTGTTACACAACCCGAATCGTGGAGGTGATAACATCTGGCTTTAACAATGGCTCCGCATACCGGGCCCATTGTAATATCTTTAGTTAACGGTTTGCTGAAGTCTATACATATCCATTGGTCACTGATATTATGAATGAGAAATTGATGTGACATTTTATTCATTTTAAAGAAAATGTGCAAGTTTTATTTGGGGCAACAGACGGTTATGTCATGTTAATAATTTATCAATAATTTTACACCGGGTTTTGTTTTATCCCTTTGAAGGGACTACGTAATTTGTTATGCAGCTTGTTATTTTGGTCTACGCCCCATTGTCTAATGGCATTTTGCCCATTCTGCTTTTCTGCTCATTCTGCCCATTCTGCTCATTTTGGCTTTTCTGCTCATTCCGCCTTTTCTGCGCATTCGGCCTTTTCCGCCCATTCTGCCTTTTCCAGTGGCGGCGCCAGACCTCTTTTTCGGGGGGGGGGGGGGCAGATATTGATGTTTCACGTGCAAGTGTAGTGCCTTTGTGTTCAAAGGAATAAAATACTGTCTTCCATGTGAGGTCTCTCTTTATTCCGTTGAAAAAAAGGCACATAACATATAATCTTGACAGATTCGACAACTGGATCAATTCGACATAACACGTTTGGTCCCAAGTATGCAAATGAGCTATTGCAATTGATTCCGTCACGCGCTGTACGATATTTTCCAGTAGAGCAGTACGGAATGAATGGCAATATCTCATTTGTATATTTGTGACTTCTATATGAAACGTCTACCGATGTTAATGTTTTGTTATCCGTCATTAATGGTTTCGTGGGGGCGTTAGATGGTTATGAACATCTTTGCAGGCGGCGGCGGTCTTAAAGTGTTCCCTTTTAAATTTGGAATGCAGGTTAGTTGAATTTCTATGAACAGCAACAGGAATAAGTCATTCAAACTGTTAAATGTAGTCGATCACATTTGGAGACGTTTTGTTTATAACATCAAAATGAAACATTTCCTGGACATAAATTTCACTGAAGTAAAAGCACAGATCTCGCGTGAGTGTGCAAAATTGGATAAAATTTTGAATTTGGTACACAAGTACTTTATGCATTGATCATCAAAAATTGATGGAAGCACATGCTACTCCCATTTCATGGCCTCAGCTCGGATTTCAAGGTTACACAGAGGTAACAATTTTAAAATTTTCCGATTGTTTTGAAAAGCACACCATGATGTTTGTCTGGTTACAAGGATTCCAAAAAGCTATAGCTTACACTACTTATGGTTTATAGTTTTAGAATTAGGGGCAAAAACTGTAAAAAATGGTGAAAAAGTCAACTTTGGTTGTACAGGGGTCAAAAATTAAAAGTTGCTCCAATTTTGGTAAAACGTGGTTCAAATTGTTGGTTCAGCTCACAGAATGAAATATAGGAATAGTTTTGACTATCTTACGTGTTTAGTTATTAACCAAAATGGCGAATAACGTCAACAGCTATTCTCAGCTATTGGATTCTATTGACCTGTGACCTGTTTTGTTGGATCAATGCCTAAAGAACTTGTGTGCAAAAATCACAATTTTATCCGGGAACCGCACACTCTTTCACTACAGTCCCCTGCTATAAAAGTGGAATGGTATCCAGCAAACCAATATGCAATACATGCAACATGATGTCGTACATTGCTGAGGTTACTTTTGAAAATGCTGTTTTTAATACACTGTTGCTCATAAAATATTTTTTACCACTTTTTATGGAATGATTCTTACTGTTATTTATGATATTTAGGGTGTAGAGAGTGTCCTAAAATAAATGCAATCCTCGCAGTCGGTGCTATAATTTCAAAATTACTGAGAATTATTCAAATTTTATAACAGATTCTGAATGACGAACTTGTTTCGTACATCCTGTACAGCGGGTTACATAATAGCCTTTGTTTTCAAAACTAGTGAACCGTATCAGACAAAAATTGGACAGGATGTACGAAATAAGTACGTCATTCAGAATATGTTATAAAATTTGAATAATTCTCATTATTTTTGAAATTATAGCACCATCTCAAACGAGATGAATGGCATTTTTATTAATTTGGCCCAGATTAGGCTAAAATTGGTCCAACTCCCAAAGAAGAGAGATGAAAATGTAAGTTTGGTCCACATTTTTGAGCCGAGGGGGCAACTTTCATCCACCTGCCCGCCGTCCGGTATCACAAAAACACCACGGGTTTTTTGGTTCTGCACAAAACTGTTAGGTCACAACTTGCCCACAATAGTCTTACTTTTTTATCCCTACTTTCTCTTAGATAAATGATTAGCCAAACGTCCAATGTTACTTGGACACTCAGCCATAGACCAAATCGAATGGTGCTGCTGCATGATATTTTTTTCCACTGAGTTGGCCAATAACAATGACTCATCACTCCGAGATGAAGAATTTGAAGTGGTTTTCCCTCCGCATACCAGCCGATTCCTGGATTCTTCTTTGTTTATTCACAAAAATGACCACTAATGACCACTGATCATTAAAGTGGACTTTTCAGTAGAGTCAATCTGAGATGTGCTGCTACATGATATCTTTCGCAACTGATTGGGCATGAACAATGACTCATCATAACCCCGAGATTAAGGAATCTGACGTGTTTTCTCTTCGCATACCGAGCCCATTCCCCGGATTCCTTGTTGATCACACTCACACTCTCACTATTAAAATCTCATTCCCATAGGGCAATTAAATAGCTTTCATTCACCAGTATATTGAGCAAATACCTGATTATTCATCCACCCAGAACATGTATGGTCCGGCGGTTTGTCAACAATGTTGCCCATCCAAGGCTACGACCGAGCCTTGGTAGATTAGCATGCCTTACCTCATATGCATAACAATAATGACCACTAGATGACAAGCACATGTCTTAATCTAATCTCATAGAAGATGAAAATGCATGACAATGGCCACGTGTTTGTAGGAGAAGGATATCATATTTTCCGTAGGGTTTGACCCAAATACCAAATGAAACCGTGCAATATATAGACACTGGCCATAAGGCGATCCAAGTGCACAAATACCATGTTAAGCATCTCTTAGTTGCAAGAGAAAGATTTAAGTCAGTCAAATGACTTTAGATGACTACCGGTCCAAAATCTGCTTACATCCTATAGGCAAGTGTGGGGGGTGTATTGAGTCGATCCCACATCAACATTTTGGGAATACAACTCAATAAGGTCTTGTCTCCCACCCACATCGTAATCAAATTTAAAAAGCAGTACTTTGGAGGGATTTTTAGGCATGATCGTGAAATTTCGTGGTATTTAAAAATACTTTTGATATCCCTAAGTACTGACATATTTTTTATAGAGTACAGTATGGCCTTGCATACATTATGGGATTGCTTCAAAATACCTTTTAGGGTCATAGGCTATGCTTGTTAGAGTTGACATGATTTACATCCCCTATTTGTAGGAGAGGGATGTTTTCTTTCTTAGATTTTTGTCGGAATCCGAGAACCGAGTCGGGCCCTAATTGACTTTTTAACATTTTGAAGTGCGTCATAGTAGTTATGTCCTCTTATAACAATGTACGCGATCCATTACAAAATAAATGATTGAAGGTCTGCTTCAACTCTTGAATGCAGTGATTTGCCGAAAGTCAATGAATCATGGTGGTCATCCGTTGGTCACTTTTGATATTCAGTAAAACTTGAGATGACAATTTACTTTCATTTTTCAAGAAAATGTGTACATCTTGGGAAGGACTAAGAACACACGTACTAACTGATTTTTATAATTTTAGGAAATTTATTTCAGAAACATTAATTACTTTCAAACAAGGGTACGCCACCTTTGTAAATGCTGCGAGATCTGCCAGCTGTCCATACCTAGCATATCTTACCAGTACACTTTTGACCCGCAATCGACATCAGCGTATTCCTATTATTCCTCTAGAGTTGTTCATGTTTCTGAGGTTACCTTTCTTGGTAGAGGACTGATAGTATTATGTTTTTTCCACTTAGAAGAAGTCGTCTTGGTAGAACTTGGTTACCGCTGTCATGTACGATGTTTTCGATCTCTCACCCTCGCAATCTTAGTACTTCAGCGTGGATTTCATTATGACAAATCCTGGCGCCTTCCCCATCAACTTAATTCTAATGGTATCTGACACTTCTCTAGCGTAAAAGGAGACGGTCTATAGAAAGTCATATGGATGCGGACAGATGTGGTAATAACTCATTTTTTTTTTTTCCATTTGCTGTTATTTTACCATGATCAATAAAATATCAAAAAAAACCAGACGTACGATGGAGGTGACCAAAGGCAAGGCAAAGCTCTAAAAGTATTGGCCACACCTATTAACTAATGGCCACCCTATTAACTTAAATTACGGTGGAAAGGACAAGGAACAAATAATCAATAAAACAAAGACACCATTAGTGGTATAACAAGACAAGACACGTGCAGGGCAACATAATGTTTGGCTTAAACTATTGGGCAATATATATATATAGATATATATATCATAACATATATTTATATATATATATATATATCTATCTATTATATATATCTCTAATCTATAGCATATACTATATATAATATCCTATCTCTCTTATCTACCTACTTCTCTCTCTCTCTCTCTCTATTTCCCCATCTACAAGGACTGCTACCACCAAGTTAGCATGTGAAGCACATTATAAAAAGCGTTACAAGAATGTGGTAAGTGGTCCGCCCTCTCACGTCACAACAATATCCGACGCCCAAGCACAAACCAGTGCACTGTGACAAATCAATGGAACGATTATTATCATAAGAAAAAAAAAAAACACAGAATGTGGACACTGACCGGCACAACACGAGAATGTGGACTACTGACCAGCCATAAATTAACAATATCTTAAAATATAGTGATAATAAATGAGATTTATACGGCACTTAAATGCATTTAATGGAAACATAGTTGCTGAAATAGAGGCATCAATATCATTGCACAAGATGGGACCCTGCCTCTGATCGTATTCCTACAAGATCGTAAATAAATTTTGAGGACGATAGAGATCAGAAGACGGGTACCATACCTGTGGATGAAATGGAATCTTTAACAAGAGATCTGGAGCAAAGTATCGTGAAGCAAATTATTGTTAAATGTTATACATAAATATTGCAACTTGAAGTTTATGTAAATCATAGACCGTGAGAGTATTGAGTTGGGCAAAAAGAGGTGATGAATGAGCCAAGACACATGATCTAAACCTAGGATTTCCTTCAAATGCGCAAGAGTAAATAATATCTGAAAATAATCTTCCTGTGTCATGTTTGTCATTTAGAGCGACTTTCCGTTTGATGAGCACATCCAATCACACTGCGTTCATATGACGCTGAACATGTATAAAGAATTTCTTGTTGTCTGTCCCAGGGAAGCAAACTTTTCATTGGTCATCCAACCGCATAGCAAGAATGTCCACTCCTATTCTTCACACTCTTGTGAGTTGATGTAGTTTGCCTGGCAGGTATAGTGTACGCACGTTGTAGATGAGAATGTTAAACCCTTTGGTAGTCTTTGTGTAGGGTCTTCGGCGGTTTCCATCAGGTGCAGATGTTCTTTCTGTTTGCCGCGCCCGTCCATCATGCCGATCGTCTACAGATAAGCAATTGTTTTCCTTATGAACTTTCGTAAATGAAATTTTCTGAGATGAATCTTGGTTCTCAAAGACGGGTGTGTGGGTGATTTCTTGAAACACAAATAAATCTGCTTGTTAGGGCCAGTTTACTATCATTCACAATCACAATAAATCGCTGTAATTTCCCCGGCAGGGGAACATATGTGGCTGCTGAACCTAGAAGTTTCCTTCGCCCTAACGCTGACATGGTCAGCAGCTCCCATGAATGGCCAAAAGGTGTGTTAGGGTGGTCAAGTCCTTCCACAATTGTCAGTAAACGGCATGGTTCCTTTTCTGATGCCTATCCAGATACCTAGCTCCAAGTTGTGTATATCACATTGACCAGAACTTGGGGTCACCCGGCCGGCCTCCGTAACTGATGCTGATGCCCACTGCAGACTTTGACCATAGTTGGGATGAAATAAGAGAATCCCACCCCCCCAAAAAATTACAACGGATAATGTGGTTCATGGTACACTGGTTGACCCCATTGTTTTTACCTCTAATGATACTCTGAAGCCAAAAGAACTTTGAAAAGACCTGTTTACAAACACTGCTTATTTACATATATATCTCATAAAACGGCCATAGGTGTTAATTGCAATTGTGAAAAGCTGTAAATGTTAGCAGACAATTTGCAGCTCTTTGTATACAAATAATATGTGTCTGTATGTTGGGGCAACTATGTGTCAGTGTGAATACATAGTGCCGAAAATACAAGGACTGAAGGCATACTACAGTTTATAGGTATCTGTAAAATAAGAACTGAAAAGTGTGCACCTTCAGCTTTGACCCAAATGGCACCAAGGGTCCACTTTTAAAACATAATGACTTATTGCATTACACAAACAGATTTATTCAAAGTTATTTTGGCTACGTAGTAGTATCAGTAAAGTTCAACAAATGTTTCAATCCTTTGTACACATTATCCGTTGCAAAATTTAGAGTGTAGGAATTTTGGAGCACCTGGTCGACAACACTGCTATTCAGCAATTTAAGGACCAAAACAAGAGTGTAGCCAGAACATAAGTCCTGAGATGCTCTTGAAAGACCAGTATTAACCTTAACATTAGAACCCGGAAAAATAAGAAGAAAGAGGGTTCACAAGCATAAGGAGAAGAAACAGGGCAACCTCTCATGTTTCATTATGCGTCGATGGGCGTACAGATACGTCGCTATCAGTAGCACTTTTTATTCATGAAGTTCAAAGGTAAAGGAGACGAAAATGCCAGATCAAAATGACTTGATTTAAAGCTTCTTGTTATTGATTTTTTATGATATGTTCTATAAGGAAAAGGTTCATGAATGGCTTAACACGTATCTGAGGTTCTCTATGCCTGGTCAGCACCAAAGAGATGATTTTCGTTGTTAAATATGAGGTAACAAATTAGTAGCATTAGGTCCTCATTAGAAGATAATGTTTTAAAATATGTACAGAAAAATTTCTGTGAGTTCTGGTAATGTAATTTTTTTTTTCAAAATACAACATTTCAACACCCTTGTTCAAGCGGGTGATTATGTACGTAAGTGAACGAGACAAATACCGTTTTTATTCAAGCCGATTTCAAAAAGTAAAGTAAGTATGCGGTACATTTTTTCCTTTATTGGAAGATTTACTCTGCTAAAAACTGCCAATCACAGACAAAATTGTGCTCACAGAGTTACAAACCAGACGTGTTTCAGCTATTATTATTTTATACTAATAGCCGGGGTTTCAGCTCTTAATTAAAAAAGTGGACTAGAAATAGAAATTTAAATTTTGTCATAAAAGTAGGCGTGCCCACAATTCGATTAATGCACACGCTTTTAGAATAATTATATTATACTCGGTTCTGTTGATCCTTGAAATTTGGGAAAGTTTTGGACCGAATGTGTACAATGGGGAGTCCGATTTATGCACAATCTAGTTATCACTTTTACTACATCCCGCAGCTCCAACAGTGTGAGTCATAACAACCCCTACATTCAGAATAACAAAATAATTAAAATAGTTAAAATCTTTTTGCTAAAATGTTTTTGCTTTGGTTATAAAGAGGGATAAACAGCTTCATAAAACGTTTAGTTGGTGTCATTTGGACTTTGAGGAAGAATTTATGACTATTTGCTGAAGAGACTTTAAACTTCCTGTTTTGCCGATTTTGAGCCAAACCCAAGATGCATCGTGTACATAGGTACACTGGTCTTCAGCAGGGATTTGAGTAAAAACATTCAACACCAGTTATTGTCATACAATAGAAGGTGCGAGAATAATTGTAGGATTAAAATTAATACCCTTAATTAAAATGAAAATGCCTGAGTGAAAAAAAATAAGAAAGTCAAGATAGCTGGTGTAAAGACCACGGTTTACTTTGCATAGCAGATTCATTGTTTTAATATAACGAAACTTGGGAGCCACAGTGATACCATAAATGGTTGTATTCAGCTTGAAAAACAGTGCATATTAAATTTTAGTTTTTAATTCTAATTTAAAAAAAAAAAACTTCAGTTTTAGTTCTATTTCTTGGTAAGAAAGTCAAGTTTATGTTCCGTTGAGTATACTGTATTTTTGGCAAATAATACCTTAGAGAGTAAAACAAAAATCTGAGCACTTTCAAATTATGTTCTGACTGATGCATCGATATGGAGTGATTTTTCAATAACGTCTCTTTATTATTGAACAATGGTATTTAATTTGATATTTGACATTTAATTTTATATTTTACTTATAATTGGTTACACAATAGACCGTTTTATTCAAACTGATATGTTTAATGTCAGTAAAAAATCGATACCACCTGAAATTGCATGTGAATTCTCTTTGCATAATGGTTTATGTGTACCCGGTGCAGTCTCTCCACATTGATGGCTTAAATCGGCCAAACATAATTCTTAGGTCTCTCCGCAACATTGGCATAGTTTCCTTAACCAAATCCGAACTACACCAAATAAAAGCTATCTGATAGCCCTGTTTATCCTTGTAAACACCCAAACAAACCTTCAGCAAAAATAAACGTTTAACCTTTCAATAAAAATCTTTCCTAAATGTAGGGTTTTTTTTTATTGACTCACACTGATATTTCAAATTGCCTTATTTTTTTCACTTCTCGATCGCCAATTGCAGTTGTATTGCGCGTATAGTATTGCTGACAGATACATATGCAAAATACCAATGCCGCACCATATAGACATCCACTAGTCACCTTCTTTCAGACTGTATTTTGGCGATAATGTTACAATATCAGCTCCCGCATCCCGTGTAGTTAGCCAAGAGCAAATGGTGTAACAAAAGACTCTGTATTTTGTGCCCTCTCTCCGTTGTAAGACCCCATATTTTTTACCACTGTAACCAAAAGACCCCCAAGCACCATTAAGACTTAATGATTTGTGAAAAGAGCAAAATATTGTTTATTTTTAAATACATTTTTCATGAAAAGTGTGCGTTGAAACCCGTGACTTTGAAGTAAACCAACTGTAATTTTATTTGAACAATTTCTCATGCCAAAGACCGTCCTACGATTAATTAAGGTAAATAAATAATGATATACCACTTTCCTAGCAAGGCTTTGAAGAAGACCCAGACATACGGTGACATTCTACCATCGTAAATAGTCGGAGAAACAACACGCTTTCAAAAATGTTTTTCACTGATCGTAATTGAGAAAAACCTATTACACCTGCTTTGTTACTTCAGATATTAAAATCGATATTAATCGAATCGAGCACAATACGATAATAATGTCATGCACCATATTCATTGGAATGGATCATAGACCAGCATATGCACGTCCTTCCCATACAAATTGCAGAAAAATATGGTAATTTGAAATTTGTAAGTATGGAATACGAAGAATGAGAATATGAACTAAATGAAGTCTAATTAAACAGTTGGTAACGTTCGTACCTGTTAGATGTTGCAGTAACGACGGACTGTTTCATCATGCCACCGTGGCTCCCGGTTACGGTTTCTATGTATTGATCGCATTTCCTTTTTTTCTACTAATGACATAGGATATTAGCTCATTTTATACGATAATGAAATGACGAGAATTCAACAGCGGCTGAAGTCAGGACCAGTGTGTCCACTGATTTTTGGGTCAATAGTCTTTAGGGTTGAATTTAGGGTAAAACAAAGTCATTTAGCAAAGTATAATAGGCTATGCTAATTTTATTTGCATCCCGGAAAAATCATTAAGTTAAAGCAAAGCCATTCGCGTCACATACGACGCAAAATACGCCTTTCGAGAAAAACGGCTTTGAAGATTTTGGAATTTTAATTTACTCAATCCTGTTAATTAAAACATATAACTTCCAATTAACCAATGTGTAAATCGCCCCAATAGTTAATCTTGTTCAAATATATCTTAACTACGCACCTGCCCTGTATTAGAATATTTGAAAAAATGATGATACAATACTCACTACAATAAAACGACAAAATAGCAAAATTCAACGTGTAAATAAAAATACGTCGCGCAAATACGTCGGTATGTGGACGCGTTTGCGCAAATACTTCACTATGTGAAGTTGCGAATCTTCAAAATGAATGATACTATACTTGGGCCTGCGCAGAATAATCTTCGACAAAAACTTCGTTATGTGATGCGGATAATTTAACACGTTTTGCAAATCGTCAACGTCCACAATTAGTTATTAGATTTTAACTAATTAGCCACTTAGAGGTTTGAAATTTGGTGCATTTAGCGAAATTACTATAAATTTAAAACGTGTATGCGAAATTCCTCCGCAAAAGCCCAAACGGTCGAATACGTCCCTATTTGACGCGGCCAAACGATATATATTTTTTTTTGAAAAAATCATTGTTAGTTTTTTGACTATCCGATCCGGAAATGAATTGAATTTTAAATATAGATTTGTGGTCTTCTGGTGGTAAACAAAAAAGGTAATGGTCCCTAACGGCTCTCTGAATAAATCCAAGTTTTATGGGTTGTGAAGACATAAGAGCTTTCGCCTTGTACCAAACTGTCAACTTGATGGGGTAATGTAGGTAGGTCGGTCGTCACCCACCTAAGCATTTTTACTGTGGTGGTTTATTAGATTTTACGTATAGGAGTTTGTTTCCAATTTCTAAGTTTAACTGTTTTAAAGGTGCAACCTAGATATTTCACACAAGAGTGGGCCCTTACAAAATGGAAACCCCTGATTTGCACTATATAGAACTTTCCATCACACGTCCCCATTTGAAAAAGGATTGCTTGTTTTGCACAAAAAAGTGAAATTTTTTTCAAATTTTTATTGAAGCAAGTTCTAAATTCAACTTATGCTTTATATTGAAACAAAGCAATCAAAATCACATGTTGTTTCCCCTTTAAGACATTTCTGTATCCGATACCATGTAAAAATTATATTGCACATTATTTGGATCTCAA
The DNA here is from genome assembly GCA_023653785.1 of Ophioderma brevispina. NCBI lineage: Eukaryota > Metazoa > Echinodermata > Ophiuroidea > Amphilepidida > Ophiodermatidae > Ophioderma > Ophioderma brevispina. The sequence continues at coordinate 54,496 of JAMKCH010022639.1, read as the reverse complement.
AATCTCTCGTTGCACCTTTAACCGTCTATCCAACCTAAAATAAGAATCCATGTATTCATGATCCTAAGGCATAGTTAGCTAGAGTTTAAGATAATTCGTTATTCGATAACAGTTGAGCTTTTCAATCGTAAATGCCTCAGACACGGACTCATGGCTAATTGGGTGTGCTAAAACTTCGGTTAAAAAGACCCATTGATTTTCATCATTTGCAATATCGTAATAGGCGTTCATTCATAATGTGAGAAACATAGCATCTTGCCCAGTGGTTCAATAGAGCAAATACAAATTGGATCAATGTCTGGAAAACCATGTTCTATTATATCGTTGACCCACATATATATTACATTGTCACCATGGTGACGCGATGTTGTACATTTTATGCCAAATTAACTGCGTGAGCCCGCATCAAAATCTATGAAACCTTTCCAGTCTTGTTAAAATGATATGAAACGCCAATTGTTTCGTGGATCGGTTGGTCGCCAAACTACAAGCTAAATAATTAAGGTAGGAAAATTTATTATCTATATTTTAAGAATCTGAATTAACATAAAACGTTACACCAAGAGTGTTTGAAAAAAATCTGTCCTAAGAATTCCATGGAGAAATTGAAAACCTACCCATATAGAATTGATTTCCGGGCTTATATGCTCCATCTTAGCAGGGCGTAAGATTGAGCGAGACACAACAACACGTGTAAGGATCACAGTAAATGATACCAACCTGAGAGAATAATATGAACAAGTTATGCTTAGGTATGTAAACGAAAGGAAAGACAAATCCACAACCTTTTGGGATTCGATAAATACTTGATTTTCAATCAAGCATAATCACTTGAACTAATACGGTAACCGCCGTGGCCACGCGAAAAACAAACAGGTAATGAATGTAATTTCTGCAGTCGAGTGTCTTTAAATCCTCAACTGTGATCCTTCTACAGCAGCAGCAGCAGCGGTAGCGGTAGCAGCATCAGTGGCAGTAGCGCAGCAGCAGCATCAGTAGCAGTAGCAGTAGCGGCAGCGGTAGCGGTAGCAGTAGCAGTAGTAATAGTACTCGTAGTAGTAGTCGTAGTAGTAGTCGTAGTCGTAGTCGTAATAGTAGTAGTAGTAGTAGTAGTAGTAGTAGTAGTAGTAGTAGTAGTAGTAGTAGTAGTAGTAGTAGTAGTAGTAGTAGTAGTAGTAGTAGTAGTAGTAGTAGTAGTAGTAGTAGTAGTGTTAGTAGCAGTAGCAGTAGTAGTAGTAGTAGTAGTAGTAGTAGTAGTAGTAGTAGTAGTAGTAGTAGTAGTAGTAGTAGTAGTAGTAGTAGTAGTAGTAGTTGTTGTTTTAAAGCTGGTTAGTTTAACAAACTGAAATGTTATACCAACAGAAACCTAATTTAAAGATTAAAAAAGTAATTTACAATTTAGTTGAATCATTATGGTTTAGCGAAGTTTAATATTAATCTAATTTGGTGTTTCAGGTATTCTATTCGTCACGTCGCCAACAACATCGACACAAGGATGACACGTCCATCCATTATAAGTGTTTTTGTGCTAATGGCAGGTATGTTGACGTTAGTAGGCAAGTTTCAAGTTGCCGATTACTGAAATAATAATTAGCCATTAAACATTCTAGTCTATATGTTCTCTACTTGATATAAAAGCCTGGCATCTGCATTCACTCACTACCAAGTATCATAGGAAACAAACTATTAACTTTCGTAGGAAACAAACTTCATTTGATGACTGAAGCGATAACGCATTATTACAATGTCCTATTCACCACTATTTGCTGTTTGAAGGTCTCATTTATTATCACAAAACCAAATGTAACGGCGACACAGTTTTGACAACTGATTCGTATTATTTATTCTATCAACTATATCCTGTGTATTTTTACGAATTTTAATTGCTGGCAAATATGATATTTCTTTCAAATCTTTTTAAAAATCTTTCTATGGAAAATTGGCCTATAGAGGGCGCTATAACATAGCAATTATGTCCTTTGTAGCCCTATATGGCAAGATTCCCGCAAAGGATTTTTCTGATTTTTTGCAGAGGTAATCCTCTTGAATGTTCCCCATATTTATATCATTGGTCAAATCCTGTGTCGCCACTGCTTGAAATTATTCTAAAATACAAGAGACAATTTGCACACGGTCAAACAGCTGTGTCTTATCAATGGCATCATGCGCTGTGTGCAGGTACTCTTTTCGCCATTCTGAAAAAAAGACCTTAAATTGATAGTCTATGAGCCAATTGGTTAGGGCCTTAAAATTAGAGGTTGCACCCACCGGGTGATTAATTTTTCCAAAACCACCTTGCAGGCGGTTTTCCACCGAAATAGGCTTATGTATGTTTCATGCGGAAAAGTAAACCTTCGCGTGTTGTACTGCTATTTCAATATGGTCGTCACTGTTTTATGAATATATAAACTGCCATTTTAATTTCTTTATAGATAGGAACTTTATGCTAGACTAAACGAAATAAAGTGAACTTAAACATTTATGCGTCCAAGATGGCCGCCTGTAGATGGCATGTTTTATTTAAATGTACTAAAATTGGCTATTTGTTGGGGTAAGAATGTGAATGATATTTTGAGAGCACCAAAAGAGGATTAATGATATTTTTATTTTGTGGACATGATCTTAATTCATGATGGTGGCGATTATACCCGCTCCAGGGGACCTAAATTAAGAATAAAAAACATCCCTACACATCTTTTTCGACATAATAAGAACCATAAGGAAAATTATTGATAACATTTTCCAGCATTTTTCTCTCATACTTCTGGAAAATTACAGACCTCTTAACACGAGCTGACGCTGGGAAAGGAAGGTGATCTCGGCACTAGAGAGAGAGAATGAGTCGGTTGGTGTGCCCAAAGAAAGTTAGGTCACCATATTTAAAATTTCCTTCTACATATAGAAAACTTTTTCACTTCTACATAAGCATATTTGTTATTTTTACTGGGAAACACCTATGACGTCACTGAGTAGTCCTTAAATACAGTCCACACCCATTGATTATTTTATTGTATCAGGTTGATATGAGCTGTTGTCTTCCTGTAAACTATTATAGAGTCAGTTTAAACCACATGTGACCCAAGTAGCAACCAGCTATAGTAACAGCACTCTCTTGGATAAGTCGAGACCCCGCTTTAATATTTGTTTACATCTTGGAAATGATTTAGGGTCATTATTAGAAAGTGTTGTTTTATAAAGTCCACAAGATGGGTAGAACTTCTTTTCTTCATGATGTACTTATCCTCAGCGAACATTATCACCGCCATCTTGAAAACGAGCCTGTGCGGCGGCCATCTTGAACGCCTAGATGTTTAACCCCACTTCAGGAAGTTAAAAACTTGATTTCGTGTATTGGTGGATGACATTTCTACCTGTAATGAAATTATAATGATGGTTTTCAGTAAAATGGCGGCCATCTTGAAATGTGCAGGGCACCTAACGTGCAGCTTTTTGGAGCGGAAAACATACTTAATTTAGTCAGGGAGAAATCCCTTCAAGGTGGTATATGGTTAAAATTAACACTAAGTGGGTTGCAACGGACCCAAAAATCGGTTGTGATGTGATGGCAGCTTATAGACTATGACGGTTTTATAGTGAGAAGCTTTGGGTAACCAGTCCAAATTTCGTGTTTACATCGCAAGCGCGTTCTAGATTGAGTATTCTCAAACTAACCGGCCTGAAAGCCTAAAACCTAGTTCGTTTTTGTTCGGTGCTATTTCGGTACCATTAGTTTATTCAGTGTTATTTGAGGTTACCATATTTCGCCACATATTCGTCGTTAGTTTCATTTATGACAATTATTGCTTTATATTTTGGTTCCCTTGGTAGTTTCTTGCTTTTTATAATGAATTTTTGTGATTTTGTCACTGCATTGAAAAAAAGCAGTTACGGCGCTTTTCGCGTATATAAAACCTTCTTAGAAGAGGAGCACGGACCCAGGTCAAACATCATCGTTTACCCCTCACTACAAAAAGGTTTGACACCTTTGGTAATTAGTATGGACCCCCTATATCAACGCTAGGTAGTTAGTACTCTCAAATTGTGGTGTCACTTTTTCAATAGGGCCAATTTAAGGTTACACAGGGGTCAAATTTTGAAAATGCTCCAATCATGTTGAAATGTATGCCATATTGTCCGTCTAGTCATAAGGATTCCAAAAATGTATAGTTTGTACCATCTATGACCATTGGTTTGAGAGTTATAGGGTAAAATGGGCTAAAATGGTAAAAAAACGTCAATTTCTATTTGTACAGGGGTCAAAATCAGAAGTTTCTCTAATTTTGGTAAAAAAATGAAAGAAGTTGTTCATCTAGCTTAATGTGTAAAAATAGTTTGTACAATCTGCAATGCATAGTTATCATGTTATGCGACAAAATATCTCATAGGGCAACATAATCCAATTGGTGTTGACCTTCTTTGACCCGTATCTCCGTAAGAAAACATTTAACATAATCAAAACTATACACTGCAAAAACTCCGGTGTTGAATATGCAACACCAGGTCGGTGTTAAGCTTGTCAGTGTTAATTTCTGGTGTTAAAGTTTAGGATTTAACACCGCTTGGTGTTGCTGCAAATTTTTGGTTATGCATTTTGGTGGTCTGCTTATGTAATGCTAGAAGTAAGCAGCTAATATAGAAACAAACAATAAAACAACAAACATTTTCTACTAACATGTTAGATGTTACAGCGATAACAGTTAACACCAACAATTGGTGTTAATTAATACCAAAGAGTGTGGTCTTCCTGGGACACCAGGAGGGTGTTACATTAACACCAGTGGTGTCAATCTAACACCAAGAGGGTGTTAATTAACCAGTTGTGTCAATTTAACACCAGGAGGATGTTAAAATACATAATTAACACCGACATGTGGTGTAAGATTAACACCAAGATGTGTTATGTCATGTATTGTAACACCAAAATTAGTGTCAATATAACACCAATTTGGTGTAAGTTTAACACCAATAGGTGTGGTCTTCTCCAAACACCGGCTTGGTGTTAAAATCAACACCCTCGGTGTTAAATTTAACATCGATGTTTTTGCAGTGTACTTTTTAGGAGTCCTCTTACCTCAGGCAATAATTTGCAAGTAGTTAAAATATAATCAGGTTAACTTTTAATGTTGACCCCTGTATAAATTGAGATTGACCGTTTTACCATTTTAGTCATTTTTACCCTATAACTCCAAAACCAATGGTCGTAGGTGGTACAAACTATACATTTTTTGAATCCTTATGATTAGATGGACAATATAGCATACATTTCAACATGATTGGGGCATTTTAAAAGTTTGACCCCTGTGTAAACTTAAATTGGCCCTATTGAAAAAATGATACCACAATTTGAGAGTACTAACTACGTAGCATTGATGTAAAAGTCTTAAACCATTTCTGTAGTGGGGTAAACGAATTCCTTAACTAAGGCTCTGTGATATTCTGCTCCTGCTCTATCTGGGCTCCTGCCCTATAGCCCTCACCTGCAATTAGCGCGCTTATGGGTAAATAGAACGATTTTATAAATAATGACTCCGGCGACATTAATTTAACACAAGAAAACACACACCGGAGTTGATTTCCACGGCAAGCACCTTGTTTGACCGGTCTGTGCCCTTTGTGGTTTTAATATCAACGAGTAAGAGTTATGATATTCATGTAATAGACACATTTGTTGATTAAAGTTATGGCATGCAAACTTAAAAGTTAGCCTACAAATTACCTGGATGTGTTTTACCTCTTATTAATGTCCCTATCTGTATCCCTATTTTTATACGGTGTAAAATATATCTGTATTCTTCCAATGGCCTGGACAAGAGGAGGTATAGTGTTCTTCCCACAATGCATTTCTTCCAATACAACTTTTGCACTGGTTGTCACATGAATTTATAGTGACAAAAGTACTTAAATTGCAAGATTAGAATGAGTTCTTTTCATTTAGGTACTTTTTGTCACTATAAACTCATGTGACAACCAGTGCAAAAAGACACTCATAACATTTGATTATGCGTGAATCACATTCTCTGAGAAGATGGTGTTGGCGAGAAGTCGGGCTAGCAATTTGTCAGCACCGCCTTCGCTTGCTGCAGAGTGAACCGCATTTGCCCAATTGATGCACTGTGACATGAGGCTCCGATATCCCGCGGAACTAGCAAAACGGCACTGTCAGCGCCAGGCAAGAGTTCCACATGTCCCCCTCCCTGGGAATTCTGCAACCTTATTTCGTTGTTTATTCTATCAAGGCTGCAGAATTCGTTGGGGAGGGCCATATGCAACTCTTTCCCAGTATATTATTAACAATCACAACAGGCTATTTCCCTTACGTATGCTCTTACTGCAATTGCGAAGATTGTGTTAATTCACATGATTTATTATATGATGTATTAATTAATGACATTTATTCATGTTGTCACTATCTTGTATGGCTGAGAGAAAGAATTTTGCATTGTGCCACCACCCTATGAATTCGGCAGCCTCAAAGGAATAAACTACCATGTAATGGATGTGGTGGCAGAATACTGACTTCACTATGATCCCCAGAAGTGACTTTGCCTTTGGAAGACAAAATTCAAAATTATTAGGTTTGGGATTCTGATTTCGGGATGATTTCGGGATGTATTCTGCCAACACTATGGCACCATTAACATGGCACATGCATTTTATTCTGTTAACATACCAACCACATACAAAATCAAGCGAAAATAGCTGCGCAGCTGATTTGGGCACGGATTCGGGTCAATCAAATCAAATCTTCGATGACTTTTGTTTTGAATACCCGTTTATATACGCTAAAAGGCAATTTGTGTTGTACAATACGTAGCACTTTAATCTTTAAACTCAGGAACTGGCAATCATACATTACATTGTTATGCGTTCCCTGCAAAATACCATCGTACTGCAAATGTCACGTGTTTTGCGCTATGTGACAAAGTCACTAAGTCAGCCCCCCCCCCCACCCCCAAAGGATAGATCCTGAGGTAGGGCACGTGAATAGCGCAACCATTTTTTAAACTCGACCCGTAAAACTCATTGCGGCATCCGAGCACAGGGTACCTCCGAGGTTAATTCACAACAAAAAGGACTCGGCTTGGGCCGCTCTTTCCTTCTTAAAAAGATTTTTATATTTTCAAAATGAAATTCGTTGCAACATCCGGTTACAGCACTGGGTATTTCTATACAGCAATTATTTCTTTTGAATACGCGCTAATGTCTTTGGTAGCAATAATCACAGATCTTTTTCGTAAGTTATCAGATAGATTTCTAAAGTTAAATATTATAAACAGCATAAATATTTTCTGCAACACCGATATGTGAAAAAGTAGGCCAACCCCCAAGCGAAATACGGCGAGAAGCGCGTTCGCTTCTCGCCAATAAAATATGACCTTTTGAACTGTTTCCACAATTTAGATATGATTGTAATGGATTATGGACTATTGAACTGTTTGACAACGTCCTGTTTAATCAATCATTAAATATTTACTTGGATTAGCGTTGGAAATCCATCAACTTTGAACATCATTAATGTCAATTACTCTCACTAGCGACTTTTTACGAAAAACAGTATTCACATGGACAACAGGGGACATACAGTGAAACTTATACCATGGAAGAAAAGAGATAAGAAGGAACCACATCGACCCACTTGACGTTTGAATTGAACGATCTATCTGTCGCCCATAATTGCAATTGTTATTCATATTCTCTCAAGAGGCCCTGCAGGATTAATCTATTCAGATTTTCTCTCTCGAGAAAATTCTCAGCACGCGATGAATGCTGCGAGTAAATACTCAAACAACTCTTCCATGGAAACCGATCAACCCGCCCGGGGTTCTGCATTGGTGGGAACCCCGTGCCAAAAAGAGGGACTGCTGCAATCGGGACCACGCTAGGGTATCACATTCAAATTAATCAGTTCTAGTCCCACTGGGGGGACAAATTCAGTTGGATTGTGACTGGTTCAATGATACAATAGGAAAAAATTTAACCAAACAGCAATCACAAAGCAAAATAACCCTATTGAGTGTGGTATTTTTTCTTGCAGTAGCACCAGTGTAATTTTTCTTTATATTGGCTATTTTAAATGTGTATCTTTTTTCATGTATTGAGAACAGGTCCCGCAAGGGGTAATAATATCACTGCAAATTACCTTCAATCTTCAATCAATTTTTTTTGTTCATCATAGAATAGGCCTACAGCAAAAACAATATGATAAATAATTATGTAAATAATGCAGTACAGTGAAAAATTAATTGTTATAACATTAATCAAAAATATTTTGCATACAAGTAAAGACGTTTATAATACATTATAAGTGGAATTTCAAAAGAGAGTATATAACTGGGATAATACTAGTGGAAAATATATTTAAAATAGCACAGTCACCTTTCTTGGATGTCAAATTACTGCTGTGCCGTTAGGTGTATATTTTCACTGAAAACTAGTATAATTTCACCAAAGTTGGTCCAATTTGGGGCCGGGTATATTTTAACTGAAAATTGGTCCCATTAGGGATCACTTTCAGAACCCCTGGGACGAGCATGGGTGCCAAACGAAAAATTCAAGACGGCCCCCGGGTCCAACGTTCAAATTTAGTCAAACTTTCATCCTTTATTTTTCACACTGGGCAGTCTTGGGCAGTAAAGCTGAACGCATAACGATGTACATTAACTTCTTATATATATAACGAAAACAACAAAAAATACACACCGGAGACAGCCGGAACATGTTGTAACATGCAATATACTTTTACACTTTTACGTGTTCGGACATAGAGTTTTCAAAAAATTCTACAGTCATGATTGCTCGCCAATAATCGATTGCGGCAGAGGGATTATGATCAAAGAGTCGCTGTTGAATCCGTTCCTTTTGTGCGGGTGAATGGAATGGATAAACAGATTAAAATCGGATTGTGGAAGTCGTTGTGGTTCCTTCTTATCGCTTTCTTCCATGCTTATACCATGTTGAAAACTCGTAAGTGCGACACTCAGACTTCTTAATATGTCCACTAATGATGACGTCCTTTAAATGAAAAATGAGATAGAAAGGGAACATTTTAAAATTGCAAAAACATTTCCTTAAATTTTAAAAAATTCTCACTTCTCCTTTGGAGTAAAAGATCAACTTATTGAAGATTTCAGTATATTTAATATAGATTGACAGAAGAGAGGTTAAACAACTTTGTTGGCTTAACCAATTACTTTTGGTACTTTATACACTGTTACTCATAAATTTGACTAAAATACAGTGTTGTTTTTTTTCAGAATCAATCTTAAAAACGTATTTCTATTTGAACGTCTCAGTAATCATATTAGAGTAGGTGAATGATTACAAGATGAGTCCCCACCATACTAGGGGAGCCAGGACCACTTCCTTTGCACCCCAGAACTAAACCAAACCAACTTTTTTAGGTTCCTTTTATGACCCCAAAACATAATCAGGATGTTCCCAAAATTTAAAAGTGGCCCCAAGGGGGGTTAACATGGCGTCCAAGATGGCCGCCAAAATAGGGGGTTTTCACTAAAATGAATTAAAACAAGATGTAAAAAACTTAATTGTCATGCAAAATCAACGATATGACCATATTAGAATCATATTAGCACATATCTGTGCCTAAATAATTTATTCACATGTTTTAAATTCAAAATGGCGTCCAAAATGGCCGCCAGAATAGCGTTTTTCACTAAAACGTATTAAAACAAGTTATTAAGAACTTAATTGTCAAGAAGATCCAATGAGATGAAAGTTTCGGTGATAATGAATACATCTGTGCCTAAATAGTTTCATTCACATATTTTAAATTCAAAATGGCGTCCAAAATGGCTGCCGAAATAGAGTTTTTTTTACTAAATTGCATTAAAAACAAGAGGTATAAACGTAATTGTTGAGAGGTTTAAATGAGTTTCAGATGATAATGAATACATCTGTACCTAAATAATTTTATTCATGTGTTTGAAATATAAAGTGGAATTCAAAATGGCCGCAAAATGGAGCCAAAATGGCCGCCAAGGGGACTTTTCCCCATTACAATGCGTCACAGCAACAAAAAATACACATGACTATAACTAGGTGTATGCCACCCAGATTTTCAAACTTGGGGCTACGGAACTGATTTGGAGTTATAAAAATGGGTCTAGGGAACTGAATTTGGGTAGTTTCTTGTCAGAAACAAGGGTTTTGAGCTTGATTTTTTAAAAAAGCGAATAAAATTATTTAGGCACATGTTTATTTATTATCATCTGAATCGTTCATTGAAATTTCATTGGAAATTACGTTTTTACATCTGTTTTTTTAATGTATTTTAGTAAAAAAAACCTCACATTGTCCTTGATTGTCCACCGATGGCTGGTTGATGTTGGTGTTGAGTCCATTTCTATTGGCGCTCTAGATGGTCAAGGTCCTGGTAAACCTGTAAAAGCACCCCCATGGTATCCTTGGAACGGTTGTAGCCTCTTTTTGGAATGCGTTGACAAACATTCTCCATCATGAGGGCAGGTTTATGCTCTGTCAGGTGATGGTTGTTGAGATTTTGTACTTTGGACAAACGCATCTATGGGTCTTGTAATTCTGCAAATGCTGTGAATGGCTCATGTTTGATGTTGGTAACAATAGGAATCCACATTTCTTTGCTTATTCAGTGCAGGCGACTTCCTGGAGGGCGAGTACCTTATCTCTGACTCAAAACTTGACTGTTAAATAAGCTACTGTAGGACACGGGGTTACTTACATTGAAAGGTGGTATGGGTATATGTGCCGCCCATAAGACCTTCATTTTCAGGCCGATTTCCCGTTCCACAGACTCCCATTTTAAGCCTATTTAAGTTCCAGAGACCCCACATTTTATGTACGAATCTGTTCTTGACCACATTTTACTTAAAATACCTTAATTTTGATAAAAATCAAGCTCAAAAACCCTGGTTTCTGCCATTTTGAATTTAAAACATGTGAACGAAATTATTTACGCACAGATATGTTAATTATGATCTAATATGTTGATCCCGTTCATTTTTCTTGACAATTAAGTTTTTTTTATATCTTGTTTTAATTCATTTTAGTGAAAAACCCCTATTTTGGCGGCCATCTTGGACGCCATCTTGAATTAACCCCCTTGGGGCCACTTTTAAATTTTGGGAACATCCTGATTATGTTTTGGGGTCATAAAAGGAACCTAACAAAGTTGGTTTGGTTTAGTTCGGGGGGTGCAAAGGAGGTGGTCCTGGCTCCCCTAGTACTACCCAGGTGAAGTTAATCCAAGTATAATTTTGAATTACGTAACAATGGCTTTTGTTGGGAGCTATAAAAGGCCAGACGTCTGTTTGTTCCTTTTCCCTGCTCCAAGCCTGTGTGCAACGCGCCCACTATTATCAGAATTGGTTGTTACCTTTATAACAAAAACTGACGAAGAGGTTACCTCGGCTACACCTCGTTCAACGGCATTGTCAATACGCCGAAGAGTGCTTGCACTCCCGACGGGAAGGGTACAAACAAGCCAAAGTCGCTGATTTCCTCGGAATATCGCAGAGTACGGTATGTAAAATCCTCAGACATCATCAAGAGGTGGGTCATTTGAGGCCACGAAAATCTCCAGGATGACCACAATTCACTGCGAGACAAGATGGTCGACGGCTGCTTAATCTGTGCCATAGAGCTCGGAAACGAACCGTCTTCGTTATTTATGGAGAAGACACTATGGGACACTATGGAATCAACGTTTCCCGCCAAACTGTAAATCGGAGATTGCTTCAACATTGTTACCGAGCAAGACAAATGACCAAATGTCCACGCCTAACCGTTCACCACAGCGTTGATCGACTTCGCTGGGCTAGGGAGCACTGGCGACATGTTGTCTTTATGGACGAGAGCTGCTACATCCTTGAGCATCAAGAATGAAGACAAAGGGTTGGTGAGAACCTCCGAGATTACTGTATTCAGGAATCGACTCAAGGTGGTGGCAGCTCGGTGATGGTATGGGCCGGTATTCATTATGGAGCAAAAACGTCACTGCTGGTGCCAGGTGGAAACATGAACGCCGTCGTGTACCTGGACATTCTGGAAATCCGCTGCCTGCCACATGCAAACGATTTTCGGCTGCAAGACGACAACCCCACGCCGCACAGGGCCGCTGTAGTGAGACAATTTCTTAAGGCAGAGGGGGTGGAGCAGATATCATGCCCTGCTTGCTCCCCTGATATGAATCCTATCGAGCATGCCTGGGATGCCTTAAGCCGATCCATCAATGACAGGGACAATCTTCCTCAAACTCTACAGGCTCTGACTGATGAGTGGGACGCTCTGCCCATTGACGCCATAAACAACCTTGTGGACAGTATGCCGCGACGTCGTGATGCACTGATTCATGCCAGGGTGCCCATACTTGACTGACTGACATTTATCACCCAAAAATGTGTTATCTGTAAAACTGACTGATGTGAAAAAATTGTAACAAAATCCTTAAATCTGCTGTTCGAATACCCCCCTTTTCCTTTTAGGCTAAGGACACAGCTCGTAAAGGGTTAATTGTGGACTAAGTTCGTGGTGATATGTTCGGAAGAGATTGATCAATCAAGTAGTGTGGTGATATACACCCTATAGATATCATTAATAACTTACACTCTAAGAATCATTCCATAAAAATGGTAAAAAAAAACATTTTATTCGAACTTTATGAGCAACAGTGTATAATTTGGAATATTTCAAAATTCTGACTTTATTTCTGATACTTGCTAAATGATGGGAGATGTTTTGTTCCATCTCCCACAACAGGCCCTCTATAGCAATAGCAAGCCATCATGCAATATGTTTAAGAACCTTAAGCCAAGGCCGAAACTCGTTTGAATTCAGTGCGATGCGGTAAAGCTATGTGTACCCATATCCCTTTCCCATCCCTAAGCAACAGGGCGTGGGGGACACCGGCACAGCCATTCCTTAGTAAACATTCTAAAAATCAAAGGTGGATAAAGATGAGGGCACTCAGCAAGTTTGCCAGGAATTCCTTTTTGCCCCCCCCCCCCCAGATCTCCCATGGGAATCCCTGCTCTGCTGGGGCAGCGATTCCTTCGTAAACAAAAACGGACTAAGCCGAAGACATCCACAAATATTGAAGGCTACGGAAAGCCTGTAAGGTCAATAATAATTGACACTGATGGTGGGACTGCAAACACCTCACTATAGTCATTCGGTCAATCGTACGCCAGAATACGGTAAGCACATCCTGCATGATAAGTTAAACGAATGTATACAGATTGCCATCATCCTGGTGGTGTGCAGGGGCGAAAACATGGCGGAAGTCCACGGAAACTCCTGGATTTTGCTATCTTAGAATCTAAAAAACAAGAAATTTTCTTTTCTCTTCTTCCTTCCCCTTTTTCTTCCGTCTTTCCCTTTTTTTAATTTCTTATTTCTCTTCGCCCTTTCCCTTTCTCTTCTTCTCTCTTTACCATTTTCGCTCTTCTTCTTTCCCCTTTCTCTTCTTTCCTTTCCCCGGCTTCCATTTTTCGCTCTCCTTCCCGACTTTTTGTGTTGTCGGAAGCGGTGTTCAGTTTGCAACCATGTTTCATCAGTACAAATCTAACTTTTGAAAACGTGTAACACTTTTTGAATTTTTTAAACAGTGATCGGGGGCGTTGCAATAGTCGAAAGTACGACCACCAATTCTGGTGCTGCTACGGAAGCGCCTAGCAATGCGACAACTTCAAGTGTTGGAGACGAAAATTCTACTAATGTTACATCCCCGGTAACGTCGACGTTAAATGACAGCAGTGATGGCAATATCACTCAAATACCTGTCCATAATACAACCAGTCAGATACCAGACGTAGAGATGACCCAAAGTTCTGATCTAGCTAATTCTGATAGCTCCACGACCAGTCACGTTTCAAGTCCAGGTAGTAGTACTCAGACGCCTGATCTAGAAATGACTGGTAGCAGTGAACTAACTACGACTATGACGTCTGATGACCTTGATGCTGATGGAAGTACTCTTCAACATGACCAAGAGAATGCAACAAGTATTAGCCCTGGTACCTTTGCTGTTTCCATGGCTTCAACTAATGGCATCACTGGTGGTAGTACCCAGACTTTTGAGCAACCGATGACAACAAGTGAGATGTCAAATAATCCTTCTGGTACTACTTCTCCAAATTACTCCGGTCCTGCTAGTAGTAACCAACCACTGGACCCACAGACAACTTCAGACAGTGGCTTCAGTGGACATGCCGCTACTACAACTGCTAATTACCCCAGTCCCGATAGTATTACTCACGATCCTGACCAAGGGATGGCACAAAGATAGCCCGGGGTTTTTGTCGGTAATGTGTGGTTCTACGGTTCAAGTACTCAAACACCCGACCAAGCAGTGACAACACATGCTCGAACTACCGGTACAAGAGATCCAAATCCCGATGGTATTACACAAGGAATAACCACCTTTCCTGGAGGTGAATCGCAAGCTTCAAGCGAAGGAACGACTTCAAATTCTGGTGTTGGAAATGGTGATAGCACGACAACTGCTGGTAGCAGTGGTGATCCAGAAACTGTGAAAACATCACCTATTGTTGGAAAAAGTAAGTTACATTTCTTCATTTCAGTATGTTTAATACGCTTGACTATTTACCAAATGTATGCTTTGACTCTTTGAAGCATGAACGTGATGCTTTGAACCAACACTCCACAGTAAGTGCTGACCTTATTAAAGCAGGAGATTTTTTAAGGATACAAATTTCTCTAAATTTGCACTTGTTTGGTTGTAGAAATGTCCTTGCGTCTCTTAAGTGGTATTTTCTATTGTTAGCAGAACTGCCATGGTGTCGTTTTAGGTGCATTTCAGGTCATTATATGAAAATATCTTTTGTTAAAATGAGATTTTAGTTATGAAAAAAGAAACACAGTTGCGAAATTAGTAAAAACTAATTTCACCAAATAGGAGACATCTGCTAGAACTGTGTTTGTAGTATGTATGTTTATACAAGGAATCTACTCAGTATATCCACTGTGCAACTCTCATCTATAGAAAATGGAGTCCATATTTTACAGCATTGTCACAGAAAGGCTTTTAATTATCCCCGGCAATTATCTCACTATGAGGTAAGACATCTACCAAGGGCTCAGTTCAGTAGTCTTGGATGGTCACATGTTAACAGCAATTGACCTATGTATATTCTGCGGTATATAAATTATACTAAAAACAGGGGATGTACGAGCGTATTTGCTCCATACACTGGTGAATGAAAGCGATTGAACTGCGCCATGGGAATTAAGATTTCATTAGCTCACGGTTTTGTCTGCTTTCAACAATGGACTCCGATAATTCGAGAAAGACATTTAAACATAAAAACGAATGCAAATTGCCCAAGATGTTGATTTAAAATGGCTACTTTGAATAGAAAAAATTTAAATACATGAAACCATTGAAACTAAATAGCATGGATTTGGTGGAATAAACCCCGAAACCCTAAAGACCCCATGTCAAATGCTTTGTCGCCGAGGCGTCTCCTAATTAGACGTGTTACTTGCCACCGAGAGTTCTTTATGTTGAAGGTCCGTATAGGCATTCGTACATCAAATTTGAACTTGGGATTAATTACACCTTTGAAGGTTATGTTTGGAAAAGTCCAGGGGAAAAAGTTACAGTGTCACTCTATAAGAAAATCTTGTTTACGTTCCAAATTGATCTCCTTAGTTGGGGAAAAATGACAACAGACACTATTGCTAATCCTTTACTTTCATGTAGAGATAAATGCTTCACGAAAATTTAGTTTTACGCTTTATTCCGAGCTATTCCGTTGTCGTCTATGTCGTCGTTGTCGTCTACGGACTATGGCTCCAGGTGGACTACATATCCTTTTACACCGGATCAAATAACATGTCTGCATATAATTGGTTAAAGAAACATTAATTAATTCTAATTATTTTTCTAAATATTTGTATATGGTGGTAACATAAGTCCGCATACATGTGTAGGCACCATATGTCAAAGAAAAACCATTTGACCTTCACCGTATGGAAAGACAGTAGTATCTTGACAGATCAAGACTTAACCGATGTCGCTGTGGGGTACATACACACAGATCCTCACAGCTGACGATTCAGGTGTATCCCCATATGTTCTTAGTATGGGAGGCAACTGAGTTGTCTTTCTCTTCTATCTGTTGGTTACAATACATATATGTCTGAATTTCTACTTAAATTTTGTGAAGAAAGAAGCTCAAACGTGTGGGTAATTACGGAACATGGAGAATTCTTAAACTTCTACCACACCACACCACAACATAAATTGACAGTCAGTGAACAGAATTGGACTGAAGGCCTATAGATGTAACATCACTGCTCTTCTCCATCTGACTCTTTAGCTCAGTTGGTAGAGCATCGGACTAGTGAACCAAAGGTCCCAGGTTCAAATACTGGATAGTCAGTGAATTTTTTACTGACTGTCAATTTATTTTGTGGTGTGGTAGAAGTTTAAGAATTTTTCATGTACTTAATTTTTATCTTAAGTTATTTTGAAATTGTGTATAATTGATGTATATCATTGTTGTTTTAACATTAGAATTTTATCTATTGTTTTTGTATTTGTCGTATTGATAATGATATAAGTGCTCCTTTCTATGTGAAGCGCCTAGAGGCCTCTGCATTAGGCGCTATATCAAGATTGTTATTATTATTATTATTATTAAGGTCACGTCTATGTGGGAAATGTTTTGTTTTAAAGGGTATGTGACAGGTTCTGTATGCCTCTTATTTTAGTGATTGAAATTTCCACACCATCTATTTTGCAGAACCTATAGTGAAAACCGAAGGGCAAATGAAACTGGATAAGACTTTTGTACCTGAATTAAATAACAAATCATCACCAGAATACATGGAGTATAAAACTCAAATTGAAAACTCGGTATGTATTGTCAGCGCTAGATTTAATTTTATAGTTTTTGCAGTAAAATAAGAAATATATTGCTTTCTATTTTACCCTAAGCCAACCATAACCCTAGCACCTAGCCCTATAAACCTTTTAAGGTTTAAAAATGCTAATTGGCGAGTGGGACCAAGGATCTCTCCACGTTCCCTTGATTTTGTTGATTTCTATAGACATGTTTGATCTGACAGGTGTGAGGTGATTAGGCGAGGGGTGGTTATTTATCCCATGGGCGGAAGAGTTGAGAGGGAATATGTTAGCGAGAGGGGAACACGAACTTTTAAATGAATAATTTTTGTACAAGATCATATTTTGCACATTTCATGACTTGTTTAAGCTACTCCTTATTCCATGGCCTCTTAATCACACTCTAAATTTCACTGATTTAAAAATTAATCTTTATGATTGTAGTTAGTGACCAATCAATTTTAGGATTTAATTAATCTGTATTGCATTAACATTAACTGTTAATTAAATCATGTTAGATTTGATTGCAAAACTAATATGATTGAATCTAAGGCGAATAGGGTTTAATTTTAAATCTATTTTGATTGGTCACTAACTACAATCCTAAAGGATTTACTTTTAAATGCCTGAAATTTAGAGTGCATTATATTATGGTGTAAGATAAATGATCATTGAATGCATTTAGAACATACTCCAGCATAGAGTACCAACTACTCACTGAAAGCTGCTATGAAATTTTGTCACTATTAAACGGAAGAACTTGTGGCCAATCACATTTAGGGCTAGTAAATTCCAGCCACATCTTGAGGCTTTCTTGATCAAAGTCCCGAGTAGGAAGGCACAATTTCTCTGTAGTATTTCTTGACTGTTCGCTTGGTATATGGTCATCCGCAAATGAAAGGCTTATGTTGAATTTCAGAAATATGCATCATGGTGTTTGGGAAATACTATCATGGCATTTTAAGGATATGCCTCCGAAAAGTGCCATTGAAGAGGTTAGCCATTCCGATACCTGGTCAACTGCTTGGTAAATGGATTATAGCACAATGACGGTCACTGCTCACAATTTCAATGTAAATTTTGTTTTCAGAATATGTGCAAATCGTCTGTAGAAATTGTGAGAAAATGTAATACCGACCTGGTTTCATACCTTTTTTTAGAATTGCAGCTGTTTAATGTTAGAAAAAATAAAGCAATACAAACCAATTTCTTATAAACTAATCTCAATTTTACATTTAACGAACTTGTTTTATTTTTGATAATGTCAATGATTTTGAACAGTTGAATATGGTATTTCAAGATGAATTTGGTGAACCATTCAATCGAACAGAAGTAACTAATTTAAGGTAAGTCTAACTTGTTTTTGGTGTTTTGACGTATCCACCCTTCCGTCATTCATTCATACATTCATACATACATCTACCGAGGGCATATGTGGTCAAGTGGATACAACGACCGTATCATGACTCGGAGGGCGTGGGTTCAAGTCCCGCTGAGGCCAATGTGTTGTGGACTTGGTCAAGGTACTTTGCCTCTTTCCACCCATGGGCGAAATGTGGAGCTTGCGCATTTGTATGGTAGCTGATATATTCTGGTGGCAGCGGAATAAATGCAAAGGGCTTTGACACTTTGTGAAAGACGCTATATTAATGTCGACATTTACTTATTTATTTATAAATAAATATGGGTGAGGCAGTACTAGTCCGACGATTAGAAGATCGCTAAATGTGAGACATACAAACGTAGTTGACACACCGACTCAACATGATATTATGTCCATGATTTAGCAAATCAATGATAGTACCGTTAATAGTTAAGTGGTACTCGCTGAGAATTATGGACAAGCGGACGTTACAAATACTGTATAGCACAATAGCACAAACGCCAACATTTCGGCCGTAAGGCCCTTGTCAAGGCTGAAATGAAAAGAGAAAAACGGAAAATGGGACAAATAAAATAAAGTGAAGGTTTGGACAACAAAAACCATACCACAGAACAAGATGCAAAAGTGGACAATCCAGACGAAAGAGGTGAACGAAAATGCAAGAGGGTGGCTTACCGAACAGAGAGGTGATGAGCCTACCGGTGACAAGGTATGATGTGAATTAGTGGTGAAATGAATGGTCCAGAAGTGACAAACGAGGGCGTGTGACAAAAACCTCAGCAGGAGGAAAATCAACGAAGATCCCACTCCAACCAACCAACAAACAGTTACTAAAATGATCAAAGATCTCATCAAGAGAAAAGAGCTTCCTGCTACTGCCAAGGACCTCATCCATCCATGCCCTCAAATCGCCAAATTTTATATGTTACCACAAATAAATAAACTGAACACGCCGGTCGCCCATTTTCTCTTCGCATTCATGCCCTACACTTTACCTTTACTTTAGCGACGTACCTAGACTTTATTCTTACCGCTTATTCAAGCAGACGTGATATCCATTGTAGACAAAAATGCATCTTCAAGTTTTGAACAAAAGCATTTGACTATTTATTATTTATTGTAAAGGTAAGAAAACTATATGGTTATGGATATCACGTCACTTTACACTAGCCTTCCGTATGAGGTTTGCATGGAAGCACTTTCATTTTACCTTAACATGCGGAGTGACCAAAGTATATCCTGGCACCGGCACCCTTCTGAAGTTATTCAATCTCATCTTCACTACCAATTACTTGCAGTTCAATGGTAAATATTACAGGCAATGCAGGGGCCTTCCAATGGGATCCCGGATTGGTTGTGGTGTCGCTTGCCTAACTATGGGATATATCGAAATGAACTTGTTGAGACAATACAAAAGACCCGGGAAAAGACCAACTCCTGTGCTCCTTAGGAGGTACATCGATGATTGTCGGTGAGCGCCAAGATCTTTAGTCTTTCATAGACTATGTCAACAGTTACCACCAGAACATTGTCTATACTCACGAGATATCCAACAGTAGCCTCCCGTTTCTAAATTTGGAATTCCATCAAAGCTGATAGGATTGAAAGCGCCATTCATTATAAGGATACTGATGCCAATGACTTCTTTCCCTATGAATCCACCCACCCACCAGTATGCAAAAAGTCCATTCCGTTCAGCCAATTGCTCCGTGCCACGCGTATCTGCAGCCACGAGGATGACTTCAACAGAGTTGCTGATACAATGATCGGTTTCTTCGGTGATCGCGGTTATCCAGATCAAATCACCCACTCTGCTATTACGCGGATAAACGAAATTCAACGTGATGATGCACTCCATCAATCCATCGATGATAACACTGGCCGTATCCCGCTCGTGCTTACAACCCTCGCAACGTCGCCATCCGGAACTTTATTTTCAAAAACTACAAGATCTTGCAACGTTCCTTTCACCCAGCATGTCTTTCGAAACCCTTCTGTTACAGCTTTTAGAAGAGACCGGAATCTTCCGGGTCATTTAGTGGTGTGGTAGGCACATATAGATGCACCCGCAAACGTTGTAACACTTGTTTTTTTGTCACCAATGCGATGTTATCTCCGGATAGAGGGACCGTCAGGTCACTTCATAATTCAAGATCACTTTACTTGTGTTTCTACGAGTGTTGTGTATGTTATTATCTGCACTCGCTGTAACGTTCTTTACGTGGGTGAGACAGTACTAGTCCGACGATTAGCAGATCGCTTCACTGAACATTTGCGTTCCATTCGCTGCAACTTTGAGGGGTTCGGAGCCTTATTTTAATCCTTCTAACATTTTCTCCATCACTGACATCAGAGTCACGGGTGTGCGATAACTTCGGGGCGAAAACAAAGACCGTATTTCTCTCCTGAGCATAAGCTCTCTTATAAACGTGGTACCATACGTACTAAGGGGCTTAATAACAACCAAATTTGAAACTTTTGAGTATTATTAATTTTCCATTTCTTCGCTGTGGGACTAAATTTCCACATTTTTATTAAACTGATTAAGCACAATGGATGTTTTTTGTCCATTTGCCTTGGTCCTCAACCTTTTTTGGCTTTTCATAGGGGTTTTGGGTCAAGTGTTTTTTTTGTCTATCATATACTCTCAACATTGCACATGTTTTTAAATTTTTCTCACCAACTCTCGACTAACAGTAACCAGTACTACCAGACCGGCTCTCGTCTCCCTCCCGCCCTCCCCCCTCCTCCCCTCCCTCCTCCCTCCCTCCCTACCTCCCTCCCTCCCTCCCTCCTCCCTCCCTCCCGTCCCTCCCCTTCCCCCCTCCCTCCTACCCCACCATCCCTCCGCCCCGTCCCTCCCTCCCTCCCTCCTCCCTCCCTCCCTCGCCCTCCCTCTCTCTCTCTCCCGTCCCTCCCTCCCTCGCTAGAGGGGTGGCATAGACATTCTCGGGTCCTCCCTCCCTCCCTCCTCCTCCCTCTCTCTCTCGCTTTAGCTATACGTCAATCAGTCCATCCTTTCTTCGTCTGTCCCCCAACAGATGTTACAACAGTGTTGCCATCCTTGAGTGAATGTTCAATACCGACAAGTAAACGAGGTAAACCTTTCACTTTTTTTTCGAATGGCAGTATCGCTGCCACTTCGACTGTATTTTGAACGAAAGACCTCCGCCTTACATGAAGTCCCCAATTTGGGGTTTCAAAATCTCTGTTTGAAGCTATTGACAATGGGCACCTTAGAGGAACTCAAGATACAAGCAGATTCGGTCATCGTATCACAACTTGAAGGTAATTATTATTATCTTAAGGGGACACAATGATAAGTTTCATTCAACAAATTTCAGTTATTTAAAGGAGAACCGTACTAATAATAGCTTACACAATATACGCAATAAAAATATTATTGAACACATTATGGACTTTCATGGGAAAACGGAAATTATATTTAACCTAAAAATCAATTAAACATTTTGTCTGACCAATGCGCTATTTGAACTCGCGCTGATGTAAATGGGAATGTATATTTCATGCGATAACGGAACGGCACATAAGCATCATACACCTTCACCCTTTACGCTTCACATGTGTATTTCCTATGGCATTATGACGCAAACGTGCCGACGGTACCGCATACCACGTTATACACTAGCGCGATTTTAAATAGCACATGTAGTCGAGGGACATGTCCTCTAGCTGTTGTTTGTAGTCTCCATCCGGGGGCTAGGGGAAAACCCAATTGTAAATATTCTAATTAATTATGAAAATCATCTAATTCGTCTGTTCCCACAAATAAAACTGGCACATTTTCTTGAAAAAGATAAAATGGTCACTTCAATTTCATTTCCCCATATCCAGTGACTATGGATACACATAACTTCAGCAAACAGTGGAGTTAAAGATATTCAATCAACGGCCCGGTAGCATTGTAAAAAAAAACCACTTCAAATTCCCTTTCATCCGGGAGTGCAGAACCATTGTTATAATTGTCGCGCAGCTGCATAGATTTTGAGCTGTTACGCCCTCCAATTTAGACTGAGTACTTTTCAGGACAAATACTTACCTCCTTCACATATAAATAATAATATTACTTTCTATAGTGCGTGTTCAATTAACTTTGGCCTATTTTTTCTCATTTATTTATAAAGAAGAAACTGAACAAACATCATGAGCGAATGTTGCTGGGCAAGCTTTGAACAACAACTTGTGCGAACCAAAATCCGTACTTATTGCTTACCTTCAGTTCTATTCATTTAACCGCGTTTTTCAGAAGAAACTTTAGTTGTCAACGACCTATATTCTAATGTACAACATGTTAGTTATGTGAGAGAAGGACGGGTATTTGTCACTCAAACTCCGAATCGGTATGGGAACACCTGGCTATAACAATGGCCGGTATGTAGGGCCATTGTAATATCTTTATGGTTAGCTGAAGTCTAACCTAGCCCGTGGTCCCGCTGATCGGGGGAAACGAAAATTGAGGTACCATTTTTAATATTTTTAAGAAAATGTGCCATTTTTTTTATTTTTTTTATTTTTTTTATTTTTTTTATGTTATTATGAATTTACACTTGGTTTTCCCTTAGGCCCCCGAGGATGGGACTACAAAGAATTTGTTATACGTTGGTTATTTGGTCCCCGTCCCCATGGTCCTAATGGGTCCAGACTAGATGGTTTTATTCATTTTATGGTTAATAATAATTCCGTTTTTCGTGAAACCACTCGATATGTGGGTCCCAAAATTTTTTAATAGGTATCTCTTGAATAATATTATTCGTTGTAAACATGGTTCTCCTTTATATAATACAATGAGCCTCCAAACTAGATAGCCCTTGTTCAAGGCGGGCTCAAGCAACATATGTTTTAACCAAACGGGTTGTCTAAACACGGTTGAAATCATATATGGGCCTTCATTCGAATATCTTTGGCATTCAATTAAGGAGGGTGCTCTATGCGTGACTGACAATGTACGAGCGACGTTTGTTGTCCCAATTAATACGAGCTTATTTGTTTGCCATTTTTGTACTGGGCAGGTTTTGCGTAAGTGTGTAGGACTAATCATATTTAGAATGAACAAAACGTGAGGGTGTCGCCGCCTCGCTTGTAAGGCGATTTTATTATGTTCGAACTGCGTAAAATGCTTTCGCTTTACCTCGAAACATTATAGCCCCAGCTTTGTCCTAAAGCCCCTGGTAATATCTTGTAGAACAGAATTTAAACGGTAAATTTCATTAATTATAGTGTTTATCATTTACACAAATTTTATAACGGCAATTATATTGTTATGTATTAGCCGTGGCATGGTGGTGAGCGACAACGGGTAGCTTTGATTCGGGGACCATAATTTAAAAAACCCCGTGTGGCTCTGGTCTGGTGCTTCGCACAGCGAACCCATTTGGCTCCCCAACCCCCGATGAACCCTCTGCCCTTTGACTTACTGCACTCTGTTTCACCTTATTAACTTGTATACACCAGGCCCCTGCGTATTAGAGGTCCTTGAACAGACACAAACTAGACTAACGTGGTTACTTTACAACATTTTAACCTCTGTAAGTCACAAATAACAATAGAATTTTACACTCTCATTGTAATTCTGAAGGGCGAGGGCCCTGTCAGCGGAAAGGTTGTCCCAATCGGAGGATTATATGCTCCAAAAACCGGCTGATTTTGCATGTTTTTTTAATCAAATTTTTGAATTTTTCCGATTTAGTTCAATTTGTTTTCAGGAGGCACTTAACTCCTCTCCTTCCTTCCCCCCCCCCTCCCGTATTGACTACGGTACTGCACTCACGCCCGTATTTTCAGTATTTTTGTCTAAACCGCTGCAAATCTGTTTTTTTCAATGAAATGAACGGACCATGAACAGTTCAAGTGTCTAGTCACTTCCGTGATTTGCTACATCCGAAAAACGAAAAATTCCTTCTCAAAAATCCTTTTTTTGCATGTCTGTAACACTTACATGGTATCCTAACATACCCTGCAAAATGATAATAACCAAAAGCAACCTTACTACAACATGTATTTGCCATGGTGTATTCATATCTTGAACAGGACGAGTCCTTAAAAAGGATAATCGTCCTGCATTTAGTGACAAGTGTGGAAAGGAAACAACACATTGATTTTTTGTAACACTATAATTTGTAATGAATACTATACCAGGCATCAATCATGATGATCAACCTTTTTGTGAAGCAAAAGACATTCAGTTTCCTGTTACTTTTTTCGTGATACAATCCTGGTAATTTTAAGTAGAAATTCATTGCAGGAACACCAAGCTTCAGTTACCATACTTCCTTTTTAAAGGGATTCTTATCTAGTGCAAAGGCCAATCACATTGTGTAGTAATATCTGCCCTACATTGCTGTACAAAATTAGTGGCCTTGTTTACCACACATGAAATATTAAGTCTGCTTAATGAACTAGTTCCATGCTATCCAGTGTTAAAATTACATAAAACAATGTAATTCTGTACCACAATTGTATATTATAACATGGAAGTATTATTTTGGATATAAATTGGCTATATAGTCATTCGCAGTTTACTTGCAACAAATTTTTGCAATCGACCCAACCAATCAAAAAGCTGTTTTAATAGCCACCTTTAGGTCAGGACTATCTCATTTAGTGCAAGCAGGTAATGTCACTATCACTATGGTGCAAGTAGGGTATATATATCACTGACCATGGGCATGGCCATTCATGGAAATATAGACTCTGACTCAACAGCCCAGTAATCAGTAACAGCTGAGAAGTTGTAAACAAGGGAGGCTGTATCCACACAATAAGACCTGAGTACCACTGCATGAGGTTGGTCAAATCAGGATTAATCTTCTGCTGGCAGAATAAAAACTTGCCGTTTTCTTACATATCTGTCAATTTTTTCAGTTGAAAAACAATCGTATGGGAATCGGCCAGACTTCCATCACTTTTAAGCTATTCTGCAACATTTCAATATTGTCGACTCTTTCGGGTAGATCACTGTATAGTGTCCTTAAAAGGCGATAAACGAAGCTAAGCTGCTTCTTTATATACAATGAAAAGGCGGACATATAGTGAATTGGCTTGGTAGTTCGAATTACTATGCCAAACTGAGATTGAAAAACAAATCTTACTGATGTTTGTGATGTATAGCACTGTCCTTAAAAAACCCTTTGGCCGTCATCATTTACAATGGGAGCGTATCAGTTTAAAACCACCATGCACCATTCCCCTTTTCAATCATCTGCCTTGTAGTTGTTGGTCCTCCGACTACTTCTGGTTCTCCAGTGTCTGGCGAGTGACAGGACCACTGAAAATCGAAACATTCATCCATGACAAAGAGACATCTACTAAGCCAACATCAGGGACCGGTAAACGCGCTGGTGAAGATGTTTTCTGCGAGATCTATGAATAACTAACTCTGCCGAGGAAACATCCTCTGTTAATAGAACTTCTAATTCCGTGCGACCATGGTATAATATTCACTCACCTACGTTTTTAAATCAGAATTGATACGAAAGCTAAGATGTTTAACTTTTCTTCTGGTGTGTTATGGCAATTAAAACTACAAGAAGGTGTTGCAAATTACAACTATAGAAGGTTATTATAATCTTACAAAAGTATTCCACATGTGAACAATCGCACAAAGATAACATTATGTATTTCTTTAAAACAGTTCTGTTATGCTTTGTTTGCTCTGCAATGCAAAACGACAGCACCTGTCTTGGTAAAAGTCAATGAACGATCACCACACAAAGCGTTGTGATCCAAACCAAAACTGTTGGGTAAGTACCACTTCAATTAAAAACAAAATGAAGTAGACCATCATCTACGACGTCTCATCAGGAATAAATTTGCAGCAGTTCAAGAGAGCTTAAAATTCCATGATCTCAATTCCTACTTTTTTCATGTTATAAAGTTTGTGCGCAGGTTCCTATCTCCTATTACGAAGGTTGAACGATTAGCGTGAAAATTCAAAAAAAAAACACACCCCCAAAGATAACCAATCACACCTTGTAGCTGCGCTGGCGTTCAAATAAGCCTAAAGGAGCAGCATGAATACTCAGCTATTAAAATCAGAACGATCATTGTGCATACCATCCATTGAAAATACCGTATCATAATATCGGAATCCAAGATACCCCTTTTTTTGTTTGTTTCTTGTTGTTTTTTTTTTTTTTTTTTGTCAAAGATTTATAATTTCATCCAATATCTGCTGGCAAATCGAGCAACAATTTCTGCTCTACAGATACGTTAAACAAGTATTTTAAAATGTTTTTACTATTTTTTAATGCATTCTGTTTTGTTCAGGGTTTGCTAGATATCCTCAAGAAAAGTTATTTCTAAATTTACTGCTGTGCGTTTTTAATGTTATGATGGAATGTAAGTAATCATGTTACCCCATAATGGCCACGGGTCTGTAATACTGGCAGTTACCGGACAGGAAGTACAAAATGGAAATTTTCTTCTCGGTCGAATCAAATACCTGTAGCACGAAGGAGGCTGCTACTATTACTGAGAATCTCTGCGAGGTCTATACTACCTTGTAGTTTAAGAATGTAGGTTATATTCGACGTATTCAAAATCCGTATTACAACTTTTGCTTCTGGTAAACCTAATTATTCTAATATGTTTAACCATAATCAAATTCACAAGACCATCGTTAAATTGTAATTAAAGGTTAATGGCTTGAATATTTTTATATTCAGCCATTGATGCAAGTGCACTGATTTTTGCCATGCACGAGAAACTAAAAAATGCGACATTAACTTAATTTATAAACGTTATACAGCATACATTTTAAAGCAAAAAAATCGAATACCTCAAATGACAGGGAGTAATATTTCTCCTAAAAAAAGATGCCACACCCAAACCTAACAGACTCATCTCAATGTGACGATAAGCGTTCTAAGCCCCATTGCATCTCTCATTAACCTACGGTACATATGCACTGACATGAAATCAATGCAGATTTTTGTCCAATCATATTTTCCCTCTCTCGCATAATGTTATGAAGGTTTATTAGACTATACTAACTTAGATTATTATATTGAAAAAATGGAGAAAAATGTCTTTAGTTTACATAAAACGTACAAATACAACCTCCATGAGCATTTATTTTCAATTGTAAGCAAGAAGACTCGCAATCTTTTTATGTTGTGTGTCTTGTTTGTTTTATGACATTACTGCATCAGATAAATGTATCACCACTTTGCAGATAACGACAATGTAATCCGATGGAATCTTCACAACTTTACTCGTAAGTTTTCGAATTGACAAATGTTTTCTGAAACACAATGAAGCAGACTTCGTGTGTCTTGTCAACACTGATGTGAGAAATCGATGACAAAGTTTACCAAATGCCTGTGTTCACAGATACGCCAATGATAGCGAGGCATCGGGTTCTGCTACTCTTACTACAACAGTCGCTCTTTATTTCTGACTACCCTATCGCATAACAATAATAATTACACTTGATGTCACATATCATACTGTTACTGTTAAAGCGGAAGTTAGCAATAATGATGTTATTTAAGAAAGCTCCAGAGATAGATGGTCGTCCCTCTTGCAATCTTAAGCGGCATCTGTAGTAATTTTAAAAGACCGAGCAATCCAATTATTTGAAAACAATATAGGCTATTATCTGACTGTGAGAACGCGCGAAAGAGTCCCAAAACTTACCATTATTCTCCTTAGCACTTAAGTGTTTTAAAGCAACAATGTTTTTGGCCATTTTTTTTGTAATTGAACAACTTCAATTGAACAACGTCAGTTTACCTTATTCACCAACAGAGCAGTTCGTTGACACTATTATTTTCTGCATCTAATGGTGACATTTGACCTTTGGTGGTTACCACCCATGCAATGTAGACTTATGCTACTCTCAAATACAATGATAATTAAGTTTCATTAAATAATTTACTCCGGATATGTAATTAGTCGGGTCTATTGCATTGCTGTTTTTGCATTTTTGCTGCATTTTGCTGCACGTTATTTCAAATTTTTATTGTTGTGAAAATTATCAACAACTCTCTATCTGCAGAAGCATTTTCATTTTCATATCCAAGGGGGTGAAGCCCATCAAACCAGTCGTTCCGTGCTGGGCGCTGACATTTTGACTATTTGCACGGAATAATTATTAGTTTTGGGTGCTTGTGTACACCATCATGTCAATGCGATACAAACAATCCGGCACTGCTGAATCAGTTTTGTTGGATGTTGGGTGCTACGGGTGGTTAAATTTTGTCCCCTACCCATGGCCACCACGAAATGAAATTGACGTTCAGTCGATTTAAATAAACCATCTCAATGAATACATCTTTTCACCTAAGCGCGCATTGCATTATGAGAAAAAGAGTATCTGAGCACAATGATCCAGGTGCACTATTATTACACCTGGCCACCTCTAACACATACACCAATTTGTATCACTACCGATTAGTGTATATGCAAAGCGGCACCCACTGTATGTGGAAGAAGCGGAGGCAGCCATTGCTTTCTATTGTTGGTACTCTATGTTTTCTTTGTGGTCGGCAAAACATGCGAGACGATGAATTTCTAAAGATGACGTAACGTTTTGCCTCTCTATCTATATAGAACCTCTTTGGTTTCATCGCAGTCTTGTTGTCGGCATTTTCTGAAATTGATCCATCTGGGGAATTGCCTACTGATATTGCTTTATTTTATGTAATTTTATGTTAAATTATTGATCGGTAGTCAATGTCATACATGATTGGGCCTTTTTAAAGCGGCACTGGCACATTTTCACAAAATATGAAATTTCTTCAATTCGCTTTCAAATGATAGTCTAGGCTATTGGAAGAACAGAGATATATTTTACACATAAAATAACATTACCCAAAACAGATAGGGACATTGATATGAGGATAAAGACATCCAGGTAATTTGTAGGCCAACTTTTAAGTTTTCCATAACTTTAATCAACAAATGTGTATATTACATGACTATTTTTGACTCGTACTCACTGACTGATATTAAAACCACAAAGATTATAGACCGATCAAACAGTGTGCATAGCGTGGGAAACATGCATACGGCGTGCGTGTTCTTGTGTTAAACGCCATTTTCGTCGTCTGCTGAATTTAACGTCGCCGGCGACGTTAAATTATAAAATCGTTCTGTTTACCCATAAGGAAGCTGATTTGGTCTTAATCATTTCGGGTGAGGGCTTTTGTATATAAAAGCCTTACAACCATGCAAAAATATCGATTTTGAAAAATCTTAAGGGCGCACTATTTTTCAAATGTGCCAGTGTCTCTTTAAGGCTGACATTTGGGTTTGTTTGTTCGTTGATATTGAACTGTCGATCGAACAGAGTGATCACATAACGCAGCACTTGTATTTACTATTTTGTAATCATACTGTATATTTTTAATATTGTAATTCTATGTACATGCTATAGGTAAAATCATGTGGTATTTTAGGTCGTATAAAAGGCCATAGTGGGGCAAGGTAATATGAAATACCTCAATTGGACACACAAATACCAAACGCACTACCCATATTGAAAAGTCTCGTAGGGGAATCTTAATTAGAATCTTACTCTCCATTTCAAATAACCAGAGACCTATAGTAATTACACTAGTCCAGGTTCCTATGTTCAATATAGGGAGCGTTTTCTACTTTTTTGCTTTTTTTGGGTCAAGTTTTAGCTGCACAGAATCACAGAAAATTAACTTTGTTATTTTTTTTTAAATCGCATATCAGCGACCATCTTGATCCAAATAGCTGCCATTTTGAACATATAATAATGCTACATTTGGGCTGTTTGAAGCACAATAGACATATACTGTTCATAAACAACTTGCACCATCAATAAACTATTTTTGAAGGCTCGGTCTCATGCAAACAATAGTAGATCATGTGTCCTATGTCCCGGCCATCTTTAAAATTCAAAATTGCGTCGGCAGGAAGTTGTTTTTTTGCCATATCTGTCTCTGAAACTAGTAGAGAAGGCATGACTGGCGTCCCTTTACCCACTTTTCATGGTCCGTGAATCCAATTAAGACATTATCACCAATAGCCCATTTAGTTGTGGAATTTCAAAATTGCCACCAAGGGAAGAGTCATTTTTTGCCCACATTTTCCGGTCTCTAATACTAGTAAACTCATGATTGTATTCTATATCCCAGGTTATACCTGTCTTATAGGATCCAGAATATACTACCATATTAACAACAACGGGATCATTTGGATGTGGCAGCCATCTTGACTTCAAAATGGCTGCCAAAAAAACGTTTTTGCCTTAAAAATTATGCAAAACACAGAGTAATGAACTATCAACAGAGCAGATGCAGAGGGTACCCCTGCACATTTAAGTCTGAAATGATGTCTTTACAATGCATTAAACCTTGTATCTCACATTTTTGATACTGACGCTTGGTTAACAAAGTTTCTCAATTAAGATCTGAAAAAGTTAAATGACCGCATTCTCTCTATTTTAGTTTTCAAATCCATAAGTTTTGATACAAGTGGGCATAGTCACAAGGTGACACCTTCAAATATTTAACAAAAAACCTATCAAATATCATAGCATACTCGAAATTTACGATAAAAGGGGTCAAAAGTACTGAGAGATGTCTCTACCCATTACTTATTCATATTCGGCCTTTTTTGTGGTTCTATGCTAAGTTTAAGATGGGTTCAATACGGTGTTACTTAAACACTTAAACAGTCCCTTAAAGGATTCTGAAAGATGTCCATATTTGCCGCCATATTGAATTTTATAATCCAAGGTTATGACACAAGAGAAAATCACATGTCTCTCTAATAGTTTCTTATAGTCAAGTAATCCAAAGACAAATGTATCTCATATATTTGTATTAATTTCAATCATCTTGAAGGTTGACATTTGACTTTGATTTTTTTTTAAATTTCACATCTAACTTTAAAAAAAGCAAATGTAGGTATGATAGTAATATGGCAATTAAGTGCGTTAGGGTTAAACCAAATGCATCATGGTATCCCCAGACAAGGTTTTCGGGAAGCACTGCGAGTTAAAGGAGCTAGAGCTTAAAATGACACATTTAACCTCCAAGTTGACAAACATCTTTTCCTTGAGTATATAAGATGTAAAGTCAAATATGAATAATCAACAGGTAGTTAGACGAGCGGAATTCTGTATGTACTGACAAGCTGCGTTTTCAGAAGTCATAAGCTTTATTCCTGAATGCAGCGGGGACCCGTTCCTGAC
Organism: Ophioderma brevispina; assembly: GCA_023653785.1. Classification (NCBI taxonomy): domain Eukaryota; kingdom Metazoa; phylum Echinodermata; class Ophiuroidea; order Amphilepidida; family Ophiodermatidae; genus Ophioderma; species Ophioderma brevispina. Next base: position 23,059 of record JAMKCH010022639.1, on the reverse strand, counting down.
ACAATGGCGCAGACCTTACTGGCAAATAATTTTGCCCGCATGCTTTCAATGGAAAGGGGTGAATGCAATAAGTGACAAGCTGGATAATATGTTTTGGCCCCTAAGATAAGGTTTTAATATGTGGCTGAAAAACTGCAACCGCATCATTGTTGAATTTTAATGAGCCAGTGGACAGAGTATGTTTTTTTTTGGGATGTTGTTATGCAATCATCTTCATGTGGACATGCGACTTGGATCCTCCTATGCCAACATCCCTGTTTAAAGAGATCGTTTAGACATCTTGGTTCCTAATATCACCAAATTATTAACGTTCTTTGATTTCTGGGATTGTACCACTCATTTATAAGTTGGTCCATGTGAAAGCGTGTTATACAAAAAAACAGGGCTCCGATGTTAATGATCTGAAATTAACTTATCACCGCATTACAACTTGTGTTTATTTCCAAGATACCGAGAAAGTGTCGTATCTTAACTAACATCCTATCTGCATAAAAATGGCCTTTATTTGGATTGCAATCAGCAATGCGTCGTTCCATTCAACCTCAAACAGCCATGCTCGTGTAGTGATGATCGCTTCAGGCGCTAAACCCAATAGACAAGGGCACTGAAGCAGTTTCGATTCATTAATTTCTGCTGCATGTGGCACCATCAACCTTTCCAAACGTTGTTCTAGCGTCTACAAAAAGTCGGTACGGCCATCGTTTGCGATGTTTCAATCATACCTTACTAATCTTTCCCAGCGTTGTTGTGAATGGTATGCCTTCAGACATTCATAAGCCATATCCTTCCTTTCGGTAACCGCCGGCCCGTCTGTCAAGGGACTCTTGATTTTCATCCCATATCACTGGTCCTTTGAAGTTCTGAGATTGGTTGCACATAGCTGAATTATTCACATATTTTGGGTGCCAAATGACCCTCAAACAACTTAAGTTAGGACTACAGTCATACAAGACATCTGAAGCAATCCACAATTGGAAAGTTATAGCTCTGAGTAATTGATCTTGGGCCAGCACCAATAGGCTATGCTGAATATTCGAAGACAGAAATTGTGCCTGTCACTCTATGCAGTCTTACCTTCAGTTTTACCAGCTATTATTAATCGGTGATGACACTGCATAACTCTGTTATGGATCTTGGTGTTACACTGGATAGGATCTTCAATGAAAAGAATCATAATTAGGACATTGCCGCTCTGTGTCCTTTGGAATCTACAAGATTGTAACTATCCCTAGGGTATTTACATACATCAATTTACCACAGAACTCTTGGGTTCATGCTTTTTTGTCCACTAGATAGACTGTATAAATTCTTTGCTGTGTGGTCCCTTCATCATATTGCACCTTTACTGTACAGAACTCAGCAAACTAGACTTGTCACTTTGACAAACCGTATGAAAAACTTTTCGCCTGTTCTGACCAATCTACACTGCTAAAAAAAGGTTTAAAGACCCGATCCGTTTCAAATCTTAGAAATGCACCAAGTGTTTTCCACTTCAAAACTAGACTAAATCATACTTTTTTTATATCAGAGTGAATGAGTTTAAGAAGTGATTTACCTATCTTAGATTTCTCTTACTTTTTTTATATTACGCGGTGGCAGCCCATGATACTGTGTTTCATTTCTCGATTTCCAGACTTCTTCTTTCTTTGTACCTGTTCAAATGCTACTAGTGCCAAACGACTGGTCGGATTGAACCGAGAAATGGCCACAAGACCTCCAACCCACGCTTCATATAGGGTTGTAGCAGTTTGTGCATAAGGGTTTCACGTAGGGTCAATAGCGGTCATTGTCGCTCTAATCCCCGTTTTCCTTCTTCTCCCACAGTTTGCATGTGCTATCGATGCCATTTGGTCACAGTGTTTGCCAGGTACGTACACAGATTTTCATTCCAAAGTCATTGGTCAAAAATGGGGCAGTCTCGCTAACGCCTCTGAATATTTCAAAATACTACTAGTAGTCCATAAGCTGCCATCATCAGATTTTTGGTTCGTTGCGCCCAATTGGTGATTAATTTTCCCATATATCATCTTGAAGGAGATGTCCCCCTGACTAGGATTAGGTATGTTTCCGCCCCGAAAAGCTGCACGTTGGCGTGTCCTGCCCATTTCAAAAAATACTCGCGATTGTTTTTCTGTAAAACCACCATTATAATTTCATTACAGATAGAAATGTTATCCACGACCACACGAAATCAAGTTTTTAACTTTCGGGGGGGGGAGCTTAAACATCTAGGCGTCCAAGATGGCCGCCGTAAGGAGGCATATTTTGCTAAATGAACTTAAAATGGCAAATTGTTGAAATAAGAACCTGGTTGATATTTTGGGAGCTCCAAAAAGAATTTATGGCATTTATATGCTTGTTTTTCAAGTTGGCGGTGATAACATTCGCTCTAGGATACGTAAATCAGGCAGAAAAGCAGCCCTACCCATCTTTTCGGCGTTAAAAACAACACTTTCTAAAAATGACCCTAAATCATTTCCAAGATGTAAAAATATTAAAGCGGGGTATTGACTTGTCCAAGAGAGTGCTGTTGCTATAGATCGTTACCACTTGGTCCATATAACGTAGTTTAAACAGACTCTATAATAGTTCATAGGAAGACAACAGCTCATATCAACCTGATACAATAAAATCATAATAAATGGGTGAGGACTGTATTAAGGACTACTCAGTGATGTCATAGGTGTTTCCCGGTAAAAATAAAAAATATTCTTATGAAGAAGTGAAAAAGTTGCCCATATTTAGAAGGAAAATTTAAATATGGTGACCTAACTTTCTTTCGAACACATCAAGTGCTATCTTTGTTTCTAACTTGTACCACTGGCTCCTTCTCTCTCTCTCTCTACTGCCAAGATCATCTTCCTTCCAAGCGTCAACTAGTGTTGAGTGGTCTGCAATTGCCCAGAAGTACCAGAGAAAATTGCGGTTAAATATTATCAATAGTTTCCTTATGGTTCTTATTATAGAAAAAAAAAAGTGCAGTGGTGTTTTTCTTCTTGATTTATGTCCCCCCGGAGCGGGTATAACCGCCGCTATCATGAGTTAAGATCATGTCCGCAACATACAAATGTCATTTATTCTCTTTTCTGTTGCTCTCAAAATATTATGCACATTCTTACCCCATCAAATGGCCAATTTTAGTACATTTAACAAAACATGCCTCCTTCCGGTGGCCATCTTGGACGCATAAATGTTTAAGCCAAGTTCAGGAAGGTAAAACTTTATTTCGTTTAGTCGGGGATAAAGTTCCAATCTCTAATGAAATTACAATGACAGTTTTTCATAAAATAATGGCGGGCATTTTGAAACAGGCATCAGTACGCGCTAATGTGCAACTTTTCGGGGCGGAAACATATCTAATCCTAGTCAGGGGCCACCCCCTTCAAGGTGATATATTGGAAAATTAATCACCAGGGGTTCGTTCCCCAAACTTGATGCGTAAGTTGTGTCGCAACTCATGCTCAGCACAAGATAAGATTTCTATTAGTTGCGACTTACGTCTGTTCCCCAAAAACCTGCTGAGATGGTTCTCAGCTCGTGGTACGCATCGAGAGTTACGAACATTCTAAGACTATTCTACTCCAAGCCTATCGATTAAACGATTGGGAGTATTTGTGGGTGTAATGTGTGCGAGCGTGTGCGACAGTGCTTCGCTATTGTCCTTTTCGCATAATAGAATGTATTAAAAGGTTAGTGACACTAAAAAGACAGTTAGTACACTGGTGTTCGCACAAGCAAAGCCGACGATAACAAATCTTGCAAAAGCAAGGTTTTCAACCGCGCTATTAGTTTTGCCTTTTCCAGTTCCAAATATTTTAGGCCAGTCTGGGGATATTGCTGGAAACAATGAGGAAGTTAAAATAATTTTAAAGGTGAAGATTAAAATCGTTAACAGACATTATATTTTCCTAGGTAAATGTGGAAAAATACCATCTATGCAAGGTAAAACAAAAGGTATGAGCAAGGGTATTCTGTATTCATTTACCATACATTACTATAGTTTCATGTATGGACAAGTTAGTCCTGCGTCGTTTGGGGGGACTATTCTCACCATTGGGTTACTTTATTTCCGATTTCTGTCATTTTTTCATTTGAGTTTCAAAGATTCACCCCTCTCAAAAAAGCTTTGTATTCACTAAGTAGCCAAAATGGATGTTATTTTTGGATAGGTTCTTTTTGACATATTCTGTATACATGCAATGATCATCTTGCAATCTAAGTTATCGTATTGTTCATTTGTATTTAATGTCTCCATTTGCTTCTTCTTCTCCAGTAGTAATTGTAGTTGTTGTGGCGCTGGTGGCAAAAGCATTTAAAAAAAACGGGATTTCCTTGGTATAACAAGATCCATGCTGTTCGAAAAGTAATTTTGCCCATGTTTAACATAATAACTTTATTCAGATATTGGCTACAGGAAAAAAATCTAAAAGCTTGACCCATCTTCAATAACAAAATCAAACATTTTCTACTAAAATGTCAGACGTTACAAATATAAATGTTAACACCAATGTTTAGTGTTAATTAACACAGAGGGTGCGGTCCCCTATTGATTCCAGGAGGGTTTTATATTAACACAAGCAGTGTCAATTTGGCTCCAGTGGTGTTAAAAAAAATAATCAACACTGATATGCGGTGTAAAATTAACACCAAGCAGTGTCATATAATACATTGAAACACCAAAATTTGTGTTAATACAACACTAACATGGTAGTATGTAACGCTGAAATTGTTTAAATCTAATACCAGTTGGTGTGGTCCTCTATTGATTCCAGGAAGGTATTGAATTTAACATCCATGGTGTTAAAACTAACAACCCAGTTTTTGCAGTATATTAATCTCTGTGTAAAATAGCTAAATCACAACTTTGTTATAAAATTCCGGAACCGGAATTTTTGTTATAGGCCTATCCTATGGCACTATTATACTAAACATAAATGTATACTGCATCAAAACGAAAAATCCGATTCATCTCAAACTTATGAATTGGTCATTTTAGGTCAATATATTTGGTTCTAGTTCACCACTTTTAATTAATATACACAAAAGATTACGTTTCGAAAACTCTGAGTCAGCCTTCAATAGCTTACGTGTGTGTTAAGTCAACCCCCCGAGTAGACGTAGTTTTGTGCGTAACATTTGGTCAGATTTAGTTCACAACTGCATTAGTGTCAGTGTAGGGAACGCGTGCGATGCATTAGTTGTGTACTAAGTCACAACTAGTATCGACGTAGACCTCAGTCGTAATTTTAGTTGTTAGGTAGTTCCGTACGAGTTTCGGGAACGCAGTATGAACTTAGTAGTGAAGTTACGCATTACTATACTTAGTATAAAGGTAGGCTACCAGTGTCGTAAGTACGTGTTGGGGAACGGACCCCAGGTGGGTGCAACAAACTCAAATTTTAAGGCCCGTACAGAAAACTGGCTCATAGACTATAGTGCTACGCAGTTAGCTTGATCTGAACCAGACTTCAACAAAATAACCCCTGAGCCAAGTGCCATATAGGGTGTTCATTACAGGTCAGTCGCTCTAACCCTCCTTTTTGCTGTTTCAGTCACAAATCAATTGCATTAAATCACTAGACTTGGTCAGAAGAACCACTGACCCAAGGGCCATATGGGGTGTTCACAGATTGTGGTTAAAGGTCACGCAGGGGTCATTGAAGGTCAGTCGCTCTAACCTTCCTATTAATATGGTACACTGATAATAATTCAGTAGCTTTCAGTAGCTGCTGGAAAAGTCCTTCAATATGAAATAGCTTGGACATAGCGCCATGTACGTGTCATCGCCAATCCATTAGTTGCTCCGTTGGCCCAGACCCAGAAAACAACTTATTTTGACAACCAAAATCATCCTACTATCTAATACTAAATATACGATCTTAGATGAATGTCGGCCATCGGAAAAATAGCTGTGTATAATAGATTGTCTGATTCAGACTTCGGGCAAACTATATTGATCCTCTTCACCCAGACAAAACATGCTTTTCAAGTTGGTATATGCTGGCAGTCCTGGCTGCCACTTTTCCATTGTTCCACACCATTGCTGCGAGCCTGACGTCGTTGAATTTGGAAGACAATACTTTAATGCAGCTGATCTCTATACACCTGACTTTGGGTCACCTGCTCCGTACTTGAATCTTGGAACCGAAAATCATAGCATGTGATCATGAGGGAATCTTTTGAATCTCTTCTGGCACTCGAGTGAACTACTTGGAGGGCGTGTGTACTATTTTCCCGATAACCGAAGGTCGATGGAAAATAATACCCCACTCCCTCCCCTTCTCCGAGGAAACCAATAATCACAGCCATGGAAAGAACATGACTTGGATCATCGCATCCAAACAGTTAGTCGATCAGTATTGGTTACGCATATCGGTAAACTAACGGAGAAAATAATACCTTTAAAATACTGCGGGGGTATGTCAAGTCAAAAACAGTGAATATTATTGACCAGTGGACGTACATCATACTACCCTTGACACCCAGCAAATAATAGCGCTTTGGTATCATTAAACCCCGGTTAGCAGGGACAAAAGCACTGCAGATTTCCTTTAATCTTGCCGTTGTTATACTGTCAATGCACTTGAAAGGATTTTAGGTGCTATCACCACCCGCTTTAGCTCTTGAACCTTTTTAATGATGTAAACACAAAGTACCTATTAAAATTAACTTCGTTCACGAATAAATAATCCTTGATCTTTTATACCGTGCGTTTATTTTTTTTTCATTCAATCGTATTAGTGATACAAAAAGACTGTCACATATTTCCAGGATAGAATGGTTCAGACCCATTCCATACAGGAAAACATATACACAAGACCTAATATTACCCAATAAATAAAATCCAAGAGAGTTTAAAAACCTGATACCCAGCAGGAAAGTATTAAAAAACTATAAATGACTAAAGCAACACACAGCCTTCTCTGGAGTATAGTGTTGAACAGGACTACCTCGATCTTAAGATAAGGACACTTCTCCCAAGTTGGCTCCTGTCTTGCGTTCCAAATCACATAACTGCGCATGATAGCCTGTTTTAGAATATCGTGGTATACATATTTCTTTGGTTTGACCCAATGAACTTAGTAAATATTGAACGCACCCTGTCAATTGTTTTCTTTGTAAGTAGCCCACGGGACCCAATTTCAATACAGCTCAAAACACACGATAATCACCAGAATTGATGTCTGAAATAGGGAGCTGTCCTTGTCAGTCTTTGCGGTTATGGGCAGAGGTATTTTCATCTCGAATGGAGGGTAAGTTCAACTGCATGAATGCGTTTCTGAGCATAATCCAGAAACGCATTCATTCAGTTGCCACAATAACAAGGTCAGGACGTTGACTGGTTGGAAGGATATTTGGTGGGATGGTACTACCATCGATTGTAGAACCCGGAACATCAGCATAGATTTTCATCGCTGCATCAGCAGGAAAATTGTCATTGAGATGTTTAACAATGGTCAATAATGTGGAATTGTGCCTCCATGTATATCTTTCTTGGGTGAGGAATGTGGAGCAATTATTAAGAATATGATGTAGAGTTTCTTTATTGCCATGCCACAAAAATTACGTTTAGTATTTGTCCTTTTCCCCCATGTTTTGAGATTTGTAAAAGTAGGCAGATAATCAATAGATGCCCGTACGCGTACGCCAAAACTCAGGACGCCCCTAGGAAGAGCATAAATAACAGATTTCCAATTAAGATGAATTTGTTCCGACTCAATGAGTTTAAGAAGATTCCCTTGTTGGACAAGTGGGAGGATATATTCTCTCCAGAAGTCCTTCCGCTGGGTGATGATAAGGCTTTTGATTTGCTCCTTAAAGATCCCAGGAAATGAGATGATAAACCTACTACAAATCTTTACGGGGCATTCCATTCCAAAAAACAGGGCCACAAAAGAAATACACTACCAGTGACATCATTAGTGAAAACTATTCATTTTCAGTCAGTGTCATGAATAGATTCACACCAGTCACCTGGAATTTTTCTATTACTCTCTCAAAATCAATAGCACCCCAATTGATGTCATCACCAACCCAAATATTGAATGCTTTCCAGCCCCTCCTTGTAGACTTGACACAAACCACATCAATTCTATTTGCATTTCCTGGGACCTTTAACATTCTTCCATTTGGATTTGTCTTCATTGCCACAGGATTCAATAGCGATCTCAAAGTTTGAATGTATTGAAAAGGAAAGATGGTGAACAACAGTCATGGAAGAAAAGTTGTTTGGCAGACTTAGAGCTACTGTCCATTCAATTAGCTTAGACAATCGGTTTTTAATTAATATTAACGAAGGTATTGGTGTTGGGAAAAAATCGTGAAATATTCGTAATGAGCATAAACTTTTTTCAGGAATGTTCCATTTATAAGATAGGTGTGTAAAACGTTGTTGCATCCTTGGTGTAAGACTTGATGAAAGAAATCAATTAAGCCCACACGGAATAAAGCCCATAAACACCATTCAACTCTATACATGTCTATATTGATTATTTCGTGCAGAAATTACATGAAGGAATAACCAACACGTTGCATCGCTCTTTGACAGTAGAAGACATTGATCGATATCATGAACAATGCTTGTAATGTATAAATAGCGTCTATTTTATTCCTGGGCAAAAATATGTCGCTTCAAAACTTTCAAAGAAATACAAATACAATACATTCTTTATATTATGTCCTTTTAAGAGAAGATGACACAATATTATGTGCAAGTCACTGTACGACCAATGTCTTCTGGTCCGCCGATATTGATCACAGTGGGTATTGCTACATCGATAGTTGCTAACTACCTCGTATGTATAATACCAAAGACCACTTCACACGTGATTTGTTAATGGTACCAGACGTTGGACAGATCATTTGCAATTTTGAGGGGAAAAGGGTCAAATTTCACTAGATTTGTAGGTAAAATTCCATTCATATGTTTTGAAATTTAAAAATCCTGTCGTGTAATTTCGTGAATACAAACTTTTCTTTCACAATTTTCCCCGACACCTCTACCTTCTCTAATATTAATTCTATTACCTCTGCTGCCCATTATTGAAAATGCAGCATTCTGATTGGTCAGTTTACTGCCCATTATTCTGCAATAATGGGTCGCCAATGCATTTTCTTATTAAATGAAGCTGTTTTAGGTAATAGAATAGAAATAAAGGGTTTGCAGTGTCATGTATGGGCTCATAATGTATGCTCGGCCAGAAAAACTTTCAAATAATAGGCTCGGTTGCGCCTCGCCCATTATTTAGTTTTTCTGACCTCGGACACATTATTCGCCCATAAATGGCACTGGAAACCCTTTATTTCTTAATTAAAAACCGAGGGTCTAGCTAATTGAATGGACAGTAAGGCCAACAAAAATTGTTTGATTGTCCTCATCCGACCGATCCTAATTTTGGAAATCAGGAAAAAGTTTTTTTTTCCTTTTACTGTGCTAAAGAATACCGACCCTAATTTTGAAAAATTCCTAATTTTTTTTTTTTCAATTTTAACTTTCTGATTTTTTTTTTATACACAAGCGCGTTTTTATACACAAGCATATTACCCATTACCCTTGCCCAATGTTTCAATAAGTGTTCGACTAAAATTCTGAATGTCATTTGATACTTCTAAAGGCAAAAATACAAATATTTTGTCAATATAATGATATGAAATATTAATGTACTTTGATTGGCGCAGCGGTGGTTCAATGTCGTTGCCTTATCAACCATCAGAACTAATAAACACAACTTCAATAGTCACGAAAATGGGTTACTTTAATTTTAAATTTGCACGAACACGCCAGAATGTGAACAAAATGTTGCAAACAAAATAAAAAAAGAAATCACCCACAAACGATCAAGTTTTGGACACAATTAATTGTCTGGCTTTAACTTTAGAGAATGTGCTTTCAATATTATATTGTAAACGTATAGTAACAGGAACACTTTGTTATAAATATTTATGTCTTGCATTGATCATTAAATCATTTATTCATTATTGTTAATGGCTGCTATTATTTAATTTATATATCGCTACATGTATATTAATTGTTGCCATGGTTTCACTCTTTATTATTAAGTGTCGTGTTTCAGGAAAGGAGAAAAGATTGACGCTCAAATATCTTCAGGAGATGTGACGTTACGGTCAAGACATCCAACGAGCAAAGATCGCACGTAAGGTTTTATACTTTTGTTATCTTAAATGCTACATCTTCATTAAGTTGTTAAGGATACTTAACTACCAAGACCAGAGTATGGGAAAATGCGTTTGTCATAATTGATGTGATAGCATCAATTACATGTTTTTTTTTCATAATGTTGTTTTCAAATATCGTGAAAAGATACTGTTGTCAACATGTGCAAGACTATATGGATTTGAACTTGAGTCTCACCAAAGAATATTTGTTTGTACGGTGGAGTTCACATGGTACTTTAAATTCATGCAAAATACAATTCATGCGCAATTAATCCAGCTAAAACGTTACCTGTTTTTAGGGGAATATGTTAATGCTAAATTTAGGTTTTGAGTTTTCGTCAAATGTCATATTTGTACTAAAATGTTAACCAAAAAGGGCGGAGGGATGGCGGAAGTAGTATGCATTCAAACTGGCAAATTTTGGAGTCAAATAGGAGATGATCATTACATACTAATGCCTTGGCTTTACCCTCTTATGCCAATGGCAACTCAGACTAGGGTTTCTCATACAAGCACACCGTCAAATTTAGCGGATTTGTACATCAACGTTTTTGCGGATTCCAAGGATGAAAGTAAGGTATAGTTTGCCTTATTTACGTGTTGAAGGTCTACACACTCTATAGAGGTGTCCATCTTTAGTCTTGAAAAGTACACACTGAAGTGTCACATAGGAATTAAAAGAAATGTTCTTAGTTCAAGATGATCCTTTTCTAGAGCAGATGACACAATTTCACAACATTAAAAGCTATTGCAATGAAGGTAAATAGTCCATAACGTTATTTAAAAATAAGCGTGCTGTAAATGTGTCCTATACTTTACTCTGATCGTGGAATTTATATTTGGAATTATTTATAATCCCAACGATCGAAAATTTCGAATTCCTTTACCCAATCCAAGAGCATTACTCATTGGTACTTCTAGAGGGATCCATTTTTTTCAATCATTGGATTTCTGATACTAGTAACTTCTTGACGCGTACAGGTTTCCATTGAAGCGCCACAAGAAGCAGGACACTCAAAGTTAAAGGTCTTATGTTTCATATTTGGCGCTAGTCCCGACTGCCCATCGCGAGACAGGTCTTAGTTTGAATCATGGTTATAGGTGTATTTCTGGATCTTACCACCTTTGTTTTTGTTTATGGTTTATTTGATATCTTCAAGAAAATGCTATTTCTAAAATTTCAGTTGATTCTGATGGTAGGTTTTCATGTTATGAGCAATGTTCGTATCACAGGGCCCATAGACAACCGTTTTGTATTTCTGTCCATTTACGGACAGAAAATACAAAATCACGAATTTCTTCCAAAATAGATCGAATCTGGTAGTCATATTAGGCACACACATACTATACTTGAGCCAATGGATCAGTTGATATAAAAATCTCAGAATTTTGATGTAAGTCGGGGGAACGAGGCTGGGGATCACGAAATGCCCCTTTAAGACCAAAGCTCTTGTTGAAAACTATACCAGTAAGCCTGCACTAATGAATATAAAGCTATTCATGTCATTACTTGATTTAACAGATATACCATAAATAACAAAATTACTCTAATAACCATTTTACTTTATACACAATTTCAGATTTTGATTGCAAAACAGCCGATTTGTGATCTGTCCAAAATGATTATGTTCTGGCTAAAAACAGGTAAGACGATTAAAAAAAGAATATTTGAAATTTATTTCCAGAAAGCATATGAAATAAAATTGCATTCTGAAAAAAAAAACGCCTTAACGATTTTGTTTTTGATATCTAATGTAACCCCAAATGGTTCAATCAGTATGAAGAAATGCAAACTGTACAATAGAGATTGTCCACGACTCGAGTACAAACACGATAAGGACACGAAAGTGAGATGCTATACCTTACCACATTCGTGGAGGTTACTCTTATTATCGCAAATATCACTCTACAATGTGCATGGATTTATCACAATAGAAAACAATGGGGATAACCCATCCGCCCTTTTACACCAGACAGAAATCAGCATCTGGCATTCCTAAATGATGAACATTAGCGCAGACAATTAAATCGAGACCTTGGTATGCAGTTCAAAGAAGGAGTTAGAACCCAACCTACACACAGACAGTAACATCTGAGTGGTCTGCATAAAAAATGTACAGAATCAAGGAGGAAGAAGAAACCCAAGGCTAAATTCTGACATAGTACATGTATATACTTGTAGTTATAATTTAGTAAGACATTGCACAATGGGCACCGTGAGATGCAGAGAGGGAGAGGAGCCCAACCTCTTTACAGACAAATTGTCTAAGTTATTCACTTAATGCATCTCTACTTACCCCTAAATTAGGCGAGTGATACTAAAATTAATACCTTGCATTTACTATAATAACTCCATGCTTGCATACATGAGAGAGCGACCCAACCATTCAATTCAGACAGCTAAATATCTAAATATATTTAAATATAAAGTGACCAACGGCAGCGTGTGCATTCTATATTTATAAAAAAATGTAATACAACTTAAAGCTATTTAAAAGCACTTAAAACTTGTACTAAACATGTATCACCACTGTACAACAGAATACAGAGAAAAACAACCATAAACATTTCACCCACATTGACAATATTAAGAGAAAAAGAGAGAAATTTTAACAAAATGGCTGGGTGGGTGGGTTTTGGCCACAACCTCTACGAATTAATTGGTATAAGCAAGTGATTAAACACAAATAGCCGACGCAACGACCAGAGAAACAACGTAACCAGATTGGCTAATAGGGGCACGCGACTGAACAAAGGGAGAGAGGCACAACACAAGGGACGGTCTTGTCATAACAAGGGGGGCACATAATACTGTGGGCCTCTCGAATTGGACAAAGACGTTTGAATGCTTCGCCACAATATAAACTCAATTGATGAAAATAATGCAAACTGTACAATAGAGATTGCTGATAATAATGCAAACTGTACAATAGAGATTACTGATAATAATGCAAACTGTACAATAGAGATAACTGATAATAATGCAAACTGTACAATAGAGATTACTGATAATAATGCAAACTGTACAATAGAGATAACTGATAATAATGCAAACTGTACAATAGAGATTGCTGATAATAATGCAAACTGTACATAGAGATTGCTGATAATAATTTGATTAATTTCAGCACTGACAATAGCTGCTGCTGCTGCTTCAAGTACACAGCCTCCCACCACTGGAACACTGACTGCGCAACAAACAACAAGTAAGACATTGTTATTACTATAGCAACAAATTTGACATTTAAATTTAAAACATCAATAAATACGCCGGTTATTTTTCGTGCTAGCGTTTCAAATTTTAGCAATTTTAGGGTTTATCTGTTCAGCCATTTCTGCAATAAAAATCTACTTATGTTAATTTGTAAACAGTTGGTGGTGAAGTCACTACAGAGAACTCTACCACTAATCCTAATCTTGGCACGGCTACAGTTTCCTCTGTAATGAGATCCACTGGAGTTACTGCTGCCACCTCCGATGGTAACGGGAATACGTCAGCTCAACCAAACGGTGACAACTCCACTTACACTTTCCGAGCTACCATCGATGGCACTGCACAAGCAACCGAGAACAATTCCACCCAAGCTAACGCGGAGAGACAGAGTACAAGCCAATCGAATGGCAACGACCCTACCCAAGGTAGCGAAAATAATCCTACTGAAACAGATGACAAGAACAATCCCACTCAAGGTGTTGGAACCAACCCTACTGAAACGAAGAACAACTCACCTCAAACTGATACGAAGAACACTGCAACAGCAAGTAGGTCCTATATAATGGGTTTTTGTATAGTATAGTGTATTCCTTAGCAACCATGGTCGAATGTGTTTATGATATACTTGATTTCTACCCAATTTTAGTAGTCTTCTTCTTCTTATCGTGTCCAAACACTGTAATTCTCAAATATGATCCAGCCAGAGATGGGTACAACGTCTGGTTGCTTCACTGAATTCCGCAAGGTCCTTGTGCATTGTTGCTCCAGCAGTGGGCAGGCCAAGAGATGTTCCATTGTCTGTGGTGCTGTTCCACAACCACAGGTAGTGTCCTGATCTGCTTCCAGGTAGCCCCACTTCTGCAAGTAGTAAAATATGAAATCATTATGTGATACACCTTATCGAGTAAGGGCACCATAAGACGGTCTTGAAACACTCTACTTGACTTTAGCATGACCAAGTCATGCGTTACGGAATAAAACACATCGACCGAGCAGAGTAATTGAGACTAGTATATTAGTTCTTACATGGAACACTTACCGATTTCAATATGATATACGTTTCTCTGACAAGGATGTGATACCGAATTACCAGCCAATATTTAACCGTTCTCGCGAGCAGTCATATACAGAGATATGTCAGCGAAAACAACTTGAATTGTCACCAACAATCAAGTTAACAACAGAGTCGAGTACGAAGATAGCGTTGTGAGATTAGACAATGACATCCTTAGAGTCGTCGATCACCATCAGAATGTCATCGTTGCGCTTCTTGATCTCACAGCAGCGTGACACGCTCGACCACGACCTCGTCTTCACGAGTGGTTTGGAATTACAGGAACATCGATTCGCAAGATGGCATCTTAGTTCCACGGACGTCAAAAGTGTGTTGTAGCCAACAATATTTGAGCGAAATGGAAGTATGTCCGTCCGGCGCTCCACAGAGTTCTGTGTTTTGGTCAATGACGTTTCCATAATTATATTCATGAAGTTTAAGATATCATCGAAACACATTGCTTGGAGTGCATGGTGTACGCCGATAAGAACCAGATATATTATTATATCAGGTTCTCCAAGGCAGAAGTTACACATCATTAACTTCACGCTTCGGCTCCTGACCTGTAGCACCAACACTTCATGTCAGCGATGCTATTGTTACACCATTTAGCATGAGTCAACACGTCAGCAACATTTGCAGAAGTGCGCCATTTGCCTTATAAAACATCGGTAGGCTGTGACAATTATTGACACTAGTAGGGTTATCCAATGCTCTGATTTTGTTGAAACTGGTGTCAAATTATTGCTCTGGTCATACTGAAGCAGAAAATGTTTTAAATGCTTTGAATGACAGTTCTGTATACAATTTTGAGGTCACTTTTGGTGACCCTATAGACCATGTAGACCCTTGTTACAATTTTCCCACTAATTACGTAACCAATACCAAACATTGTAAAATAATTCAAGACGGACAAGTACAATTTGACACCAGCTACCGCGGTACTAATTTTACCCCCTTATTTTTACAATATTCCCCACATGTACCAGCGGTTGGACCCAGAAATTTGAAAATAAACACCCTTCAAACTATAGAACAAAAATTCAAACCTTCTTCCCCAAACTTCGAGAATGGGATTCTCATTTATAACCCTACTATAGAACACAAGATTCAATATCAAAGGTGTAATTTTTGACTCACATTGTAGACAACAATATTTTGAGCTCTTTACCATTTTTAACGTTATAGAACCTCCTGTGAAAGCACAAGCGAAAATGACAATGAATAAAGAGTTTGTAGCCGGACTAAATAACAACACATCACCAGTGTACACGGAGTATAAAACAGATATTGAAAACTCGGTATGTACTCTCCTCGCTAGATTAGTTCCCATATGGTTTCCTTTCTCCCTTCGGAAAATATCTGCCGAAAAAGGGAAATGTTGAAACAATAATAAAGACCCCCTACCTAAATATATTGCAATATGTGCAATTTCTGTCATTTCTGGTCCCTGAAAATATATTCAATATTTTTTGTTTTGTGTGTAAGTTTTATTTGTACAAGATGAAATTTCCACATATCATAATTTTCTTATTTCATAGGTCTAGCCCAATGTAAATGTTGTGCAACAATTGATCGCTGTTTACCTATACTGTAGTTGTTACATGCTATGCGATTGTCCTTTTCACATTACCCATAATACACTGCAAATTTCCGTCGAAGTGAACGTAGGACCTCAAACGTGTCACCTCAATGTTGTTTCGAACACGCGACACGTAATTATGCGTATCTGCGTGTGTGTGACGTCATTTTCTCGCTTGAAATGTATTGTAATTATTGTAAAAGTTATGTTATACGAGTATAGCAATTCTCAGAAAAAAAGAAATTAGATATATTCTAAAGAAGTAATGGCAGATATCATTCTCTGTAAGCAATAAAATTGTATTACATGTATTTTAGCACTTTAAGAGTAGTAAAGGAAACGAATCTCTTGTAAATTTATCGTAATTTGACTTTACCCTGATATCGTTTCTGAACAGTTGAATACGGTATTTCAAAACAATTTTGGAGATCCATTCAATCGAACAGAAGTAACTAGTTTAAGGTAAGTCTTTAAGCTTTTTAACCTTCACAACCATATGTCTATCACATGTATATCACAGACAGGGTCAAACAGGGTGGATGCTGTGGGAATCAACTCTGACACGTGCTTGCTTGTGTTAAACGCCCCATTTCAGTCGTCTGCTGAATAAATTCACATCGTAGTGATTTTATTATAAAATCATTCTGTTTACCCTAGTCTTTATCAAAGACGCCTCAAAATTTTGCCCATCTACTGTGACAGGATCGCTGAAGGCGCGTGTCGAGGGCGAAGCTCTCGGCCGAGCTGAGCGATGGAAGTGACCAAAACTACTCCGCTGAAGGTGCGCTTCCCCCAAACCACATCGTGCCCAGGACTCTAGCAAAAAAAAGCGCAACCATCAATTTTAAAAAATTTTGAGGGCGCACTATTTTTCAAAAGTCTCTTTAAAACAAACCGACGTCTGTACAGCTGTTAGTCTACTCTATTTATCGTTAACAGCGTATTTTATATGTGTGCTAGTAGTGGTTCTTTGTTGTCTCATATTTGTTAGTTCCTCCCTCTACTGATTCCCTGCGTCTGGAAACACTCAGGCAGGCGATTGTAGTATACCACTATTATTTATAATAAATTATGTAGAATGAAAGATAAACACATTGCTATTTGATTTACCAGTACACTGAAGAAATCAGTTTTCTCTTTCTATTTTACTCACATCCAACTAGTACCCAACTTAGTTCTCCTTTAAAGAAGTTCTAAAGGGCACATTTCATTTTCATTTGGTCAGAAATGGAAGTATTGAGGCTACCTTTGACGTTTATTTTGACGAAGAAATCACAGACTTGAGTGAAACCTCTGCTGTGGTTCAAAATGCTCTTGTTGAAGCTATTGATGACGGAACCTTAGAAGAGCTCAATATACAACCGGATTCTGTCGTCGTATCGCAACCTGAAGGTATAAATAATTAGATCAACATTTTATTACTGCATCTGTTGATCGTATGTGTTTACGTAAAATTATATAGCATATTGGTCGTGGGTTGGTCTTTGTTCATGTTAGTAAAATTACTTTCCAAACTTTACAAGATAATTGCATTAACAACAACAAAAATGTTATCCATATTATATGTGTTAAAGGTATGTGAAAGGGATTTGTGTCTGGTTTTGCTCCTTTTTTTCTTTTTTTAAATTAAAAATTTACAGTTGAAAATATACAAGTATTATGGCAAATTTATTCTGAATCTTTTTTATGAATGATTTTCCCCAGCAATATGAAAGGAAGCCATTGAACATTAAAACTCCATGATAGCTATTTGTACGTAGATAATAATATAGGTTACAATGTTGCAATGTGAAAATAAGGCTGAGAAACAAGTTTGTTGCCCCCTCCCCTTTTTCATTGAGATACCTGGGTTGAGATCAGATCACTTCCTAAACTTTCTTAATTCCAGGAATAACATTGTGCTGAGTTGTTTGGATTAGATGATTAGTATTAGGATGTTATTTTTTAACAAATCTGTGGTTACAAAACCATAGAACAGGGCCGCCTCTTTTTGGGGCATACGCGACAAGAAATATTTAGTAAACTCTACTTAACCCAATCAAAATTGAGCATTATGTGTGTGTCTACTATCCAAACGCTGACCGGTAAACAAAATTTATCATCAAGTATTTTGGTGATATGCTTACTCGTGGGGAGAAAACATTATATGAAAAATTAGACCAATGTCACTTACTTCTTATATGTCACCTACCTTTCAATGTCAAGTTCAAAAATCTATATAAAACCTTACTACATAAATTATGAATTATTATGTACAAGTGTTGAGTAAACAAATAAACTTGTTTATCATTGCATTGTTCCAGTGTGAAAATGTCCTTAGTTTGCAGCTGTTGTCATTGTTGTGTAACAACTGTCCTCACAAACGTTCAGGGCGCGTGGAGTAAGATCAGTATTTTTTTATTTTCTAATTATGTGTGTGCTTATGCGTCTTGTTATTGCTCCTCCTTCGAATACGGTACCTCTTATTTTCCAGTGACCGTGCGTAGCGGGACTACTGCTAAAGCTGGTACAGTTACTCCTGGAGTGAGACCTTCTGCCACACGAGCAGGAACGGATACAAACGCCCCTGGTGAAGAGGGCTCTTCCAGATCGAATTATATGACGAGTTCTGCCGAAGGAACACGGCCATCTGCCGAATCCCAGACTGCTACTGGTATGTTTTGTGTTTTGTAACACACTCAGAAAGTGTTTCTTGGATAGATGGGACAAATGATTGATCGAGGATTAATGCGTTTTCGACAACTTTTGCGTAACTTCATGGAGTGTAATCAGCCATATTTAAAAGCAAGTCATTTTTGATCAACAAAAAGTGTTCAAATTTCTATATTTTAACACTTTTATATACACACTTTTGTAATATGCTAATATTTTTGTAAACTATTTTTAATACCAATTTTTTTGAATGATACAAGAGTATAGTTCACGAGCTATAAAGATATTGTTCGAGTCAAAGAAGAGTACACTATTTTTCTAGTTGCAATACAGACTCTTGTATCATACGATAAAGTGCATTTAATATTATTATATATTATTTAAATATCAGGCTGACTCAACCAAACATTGCGTTGTGCTGGAGAGTCTTGATCAAACACCCCAAAACGACACCCTACAGTCTCATGACCAAAGTGGTTCAATGTCGTTCTCATCGTGGTGCCTTACATCGCGTTTCCCGATTTTTTCAGCTTTACCAGTGTCCCTTTTAAAGCAACATTTGTATGCATGAACTCGATATTCTTGGTAATGTAAATTACCAATAATTCTTCAAAAGCTCATTAAATTCCTCATCGTTGAAACTTGCGAATCTTACGGGCCTGGATGAAGCCATTTTTTGTCTTTAAGTGGTGCAGTGGGTAACTATGTTCCGGTGACCGACGCAGCCTTTTGTTATAATAGTTAGGGCTGATAGGGATATTTTGATTCAGTTTCTTCTAAAAGCACCAAATTTGGGCCAGACGTTGCCCATACCATACTTTTTATTTCTGATAGGCCTCCAAGAAGGGGCCCTCTAGAGCTCCCATAATCCAATATGGTCGCCAAAAAAGCTATATTCATGAATGATGCATCTTTTTATGTTTTTTTGCGTTGGAGATTCAAATGTTGTTTTAATGATTAAATGTCAACTTCATCCTTTAAAGCCGCCATATTGAACAAATTCAAGATGGCCGCCAGCAGAATTGCATTTTTTTAATCTAAAAAGGCTAGAATCATAAATGAAACATTATTAGGAGTTTGGGGGTTGAAGATGCAGACTCTAATGTTATTTTAAAGATATAATGACAACTTCATCCTTTAAAGTCATCCTAAGGTCATTTTATTTGGTAAAAATCACCATTTTATACAATTCTGTATACTGAGCCAAACACAACCTACCAGCCATCATAATGCATATTTTGAAACAATAAGTAATAAGAATTTGAATGTTGTTAAATTTGAAGCCACATGCTATTTTTTTACATATGCTTCCAAGCGGCAGGAGTATTCAATTACTACATGGTTAGAGGGGAAATAGGGCAAACTATTTCCCGAGGTACTGGCCACGGGCCTATTTATATGTCTATTTAGTTATTGCTGGGATCAAGAAACTACAACCCAGAATGTAAATAATGTATCTGGCATGGTCAATTCGGAATGATGCAGTCATCAAGTTTCAAACTTATTATCTTATGTGACAAAACAAATAATCATTAAAAGCAAATAAAAGAATGGCACTTCTAATTTTCTTTCTACAAACAATATCTTGTTTTCAAAATATGGGCACTACTGCATTACTTTGATTTGGCTGAAGCATAAGATAGATAATTGTTTTTTATCTATTTTGTCCGAATAATGCGGCACTTATTTTCTCCTAATAATACCATCACATTATTTGGGAAACACGTAATAATAAATTAAAATAGTTAATTTGATCACATCATTTAATTATGACTGTTGGGTTGCTACAATGCTCTGCATTTCAATTCATATTTTACATGGTATTAAATGAACACACATAAGATAAAACAATAAAACAGTCAATCGATTGATGTCGATTTTTATCAAATGTTAATGAATAAATGAGCAAGAAAAAATTGTGATGGTTTGAGTAGTTACATTAGGAACTGTTGATCTTTGATCACAAATGTAGTGACCATGTTCTCAATCATTACATTCTGAGTTTTTAAAGCCACAAAAATCCTGCAAACTGGGGTATTGACCTTCCCCATGCAGAATCATATACAATGTGGTTTAGCTTGTGCATTTTGACAACAAAACCTAAAATGATTATTTTTACAAATAAAATGAGCTTTAGACATATCATGACATAATATAATATTATTACAATAACATTAGAATCTGAATTTTCTACATCGGAAACCCTTAAGAATAGTATCATTCATGATTCTATAACCTTTAAAATGATAATTCCGGTGGTGGCCATCTTTGATATGTTCAAAATGGCGATTGTACAGGATAAAGTTAACATTATATAACTAAAATAACATTAGAATCTGAATCTCCAACCCAAAAAGCCTAAAAGATGTGTCATTCATGATTCTAGCCTTTTTAGATTTAAAATTATAATTCCGGTGGCGGCCATATTGCATTATGGCGGCTCCAGGGGGCGCCTTTCATGGCGCCCATCAGAAATTCAAAGTATATGGTATACGCAACATCTGGGCCAAATTTGGTGCTTTTGGAAGTAACTGAACCAAACACTAATGGCCTATCATCCCTAACTATAATCACGAAGACCACTCGGAATGTGTGACGTTTCGATATGCAATCGCTGGGTACAATAATTGAACGCTAAAAATGCCCGGATGCGATACAATATTTTTTAAAATAATAATTCTCTCGCATCCGGGGACTTTTACCAAAACTGTACAATACAACGTTTTGTTTTACCACTCGGAAGCCTGATATGAATAATATTAAATAATGTTGATGTATTGGGGAAACCTTGATTTAGAATAAACAACGATGATTTTTCGTTTTCTCTTATATTTGTTTTAAAAAGGATCAGATCCTGCAGAAGGTATGACAAGTGCTGATTCCGGCGCACCATTGGTATGATACAAATTAATCTGCTAAGTCACATCTGAAAGGGAAAATTATTATATTTAGTAGACAGATACAGCCCATGTCATAACTAAACTAGCTCTTAGGCCCCTGACTTTTCACCCAAAGCGGGACTGGCGCATTTTCACAAAATATGATATTTCTTCAGTTTGCACCAAATGATAGTTTGGGCCATTAGAAGAATAGCGATATATTTTACAAATAAAAAATAACACGCCACAAAACTGATAGGGGCATTAATCAGAGGCTAAAGACATCCAGGTAATTTGTAGCCAAGCTTTAAGTTTGCCTTGCCGTAACTTTAATCAATAAATGTGTCTATTACCCTTACACAGGAAATGAACATGCAGCACAACTTTTTAATTGCCATGTTGTCAGCCATCAAGGATCAAAAATTTATTGCGCATTGAAATCTAGTACATGTACTGTAATGATCATTTATTTCATAATTTCATAACGTCTAAGGCTTCAGCAAAGCAGCAAAGCTATATATAGGCCTATATATATAGCAAGTATAAGCAACGTAAAAATCTATCATAGGCCTCGCGGCTGGTGACTTACGTTTTTTTTTTTTTTTTTTTTATATTTCTTCAGTTTGCACCAAATGATAGTTTGGGCCATTAGAAGAATAGCGATATATTTTACAAATAAAAAATAACACGCCACAAAACTGATAGGGGCATTAATCAGAGGCTAAAGACATCCAGGTAATTTGTAGCCAAGCTTTAAGTTTGCCTTGCCGTAACTTTAATCAATAAATGTGTCTATTACCCTTACACAGGAAATGAACATGCAGCACAACTTTTTAATTGCCATGTTGTCAGCCATCAAGGATCAAAAATTTATTGCGCATTGAAATCTAGTACATGTACTGTAATGATCATTTATTTCAGGCGGTGACGGTCATTGATATTTCGTTACTAAAGTTGGGATTTAGAGGTTGCGAACTGTGTGTAAAACCAATGCCGACATATCCGCTAAAATCGACTCATTTGGGCCCAAGTTTTACTCATCAATTTCATTTAATCTACCAAACAGACCTCTACAGCTTTTGGCATATAGGTAGAAAACGCTATTTGGAGCAACTTTTTTTTTTTTTTTTTTTTTTTATTACCCTTACACAGGAAATGAACATGCAGCACAACTTTTTAATTGCCATGTTGTCAGCCATCAAGGATCAAAAATTTATTGCGCATTGAAATCTAGTACATGTACTGTAATGATCATTTATTTCATAATTTCATAACGTCTAAGGCTTCAGCAAAGCAGCAAAGCTATATATAGGCCTATATATATAGCAAGTATAAGCAACGTAAAAATCTATCATAGGCCTCGCGGCTGGTGACTTACGCAGACCGAGTCTTATAACCCGGGAGCTAACAGACATTTGTAACACATCTCAAGTACAAAAGGTTTGAGTGATTAAATATGTAGATAGACTGACAGGAACCCCTGAAACGCGATTCTTAAGTGC
>JAMKCH010022638.1:0-20904 GCA_023653785.1 Ophioderma brevispina | reverse complement strand
TATATTTAAAAATGCACCTCTTTGTCCTTTTTTTCCCTAGCAAATCCGGACATGAGGCATTCTGTGTGGGCCTTAAAATATTCACTAAAATCCTACTGATAATACATTGAATGTTATTGCATTATAACAAAGTCCAATAAAGCCTAATCTGGATCTAATCATCCCTTTAATTCTGTTAAAAAACGGGATAGCCTGGGTATAGCAGCCCTACGGTGAAACATATTAAAATTCACTCCATTCGTTGCGTCGCGTACCGGGCTTCAATACTCCCATACCCAGCGGCTGCCAAGCCGCCATTAGGACTATCCTTCCTGCTTTCACGTTTTAACGACTGCTAAGTCCTGCAAAATTCCTTCTGCTGGACTTTGGCCAATCCGTCACAATTTTCAGTAATGTGCAACTTTTCAAGTTGCCCATACCCGTCAGTAATTAAAGGTATTCTATTCCCGGAGATACGATCCTTGTGCAAAAATTTCGTACTTCGTCGATATGCGTAAAACCTAGAACCCTTTCCGTTCATCTTTCAATCGAACACCCTATGGTCCAGACGCTCGCCCCCGAGTATTCCGTTGTCATGTGAGCATCTATGTCCCCGATTTTTATGTTAACCTTTATGCCCTTACCTATGTTTCTTTATGTTTAGTGCAGGGTCTCCGCCTTGGCTGCATTCTGTGACTGCTTCTGAAATATCATGCTTTCCACCTCCGACTGAGTGTGCTAGGCTGGTGTTGATTGAAATTCATTCAACGGGGGTTAATGCATATGTTTCAGTCAACATTGTTGTAAAGGAACTCAGTTCATGTAAGATTTACTTCGAAAAACACATATGTTTTATAAATCATCTAACTGAAGCCTTATTTCCTTTCCAATGTTGACCTTCCCACTTCCAGGCCCTCCCCCAGCATGCTTGAACCGGCGCGTTCCCGTGTGGGCTTGAGCCAAACGATTAAAGGCGAGCTATGGTCGACAGGGTGTGGACCTGGGTCACGGTCATACCAGTTTCATTTTTAGGGGTGCCTAATATTGGTATTTTTGGGGCATTTCACTTCTCAGAAGGAACAATGCATATGTTTCAGTCAACATGGAAGGAAAATCAGCTTCAGTTAGATGCTTTATAAAACATAATGTTTTTTTGAATAATATAATTGCAGTTATATGAGTCCTGTACGGGCTACGGTGGGGTGACATTTGGTGACCTGCATGTTACCTTCATGCCCTCATGTGACTTTTGGATGGTCAAATGTTAACCCTAGCTTAATGTATTGGCATTCCGTGTGAGTTCCGTACGGGCTATGATGATGTAACTTGGTGGAGAGGGGGGCGGGGTGGGGGTGACATGTTGGTGACCTCTCATAGACCTCATGCCTCATGTGACCTTTGGCTCCCATTTACAAACCACCACGGCAGACTACACTCGCGGTCCACAGACCGCGATGTATTTTTTTTTATAATATTATACTTTATCCGTCCCCATAGAACAGTGTGGTCGATTATATTTGGAGATCTTTGTTCATAACATCAAAAGGAAAAATTTCCTGGTCCTATATTTTCAACTGGGGTAATGAGCAAGAATCTGAACTTCTTTTTGATGCCAAATCTCAATTTTGAATGGAATTTGGGAGATGAGGTTGCCAATTTGGGCCACCTTAAATTGTAAGTCTCAGTTTGATTCTTGTTCATGACATTTTGTTGGATTGCAATCAGAATGGAACTAAATTACATATAAGTCACATTACTGTTAACCGTTTGACATGTTTGTTTGGGCACCGGGTGTATTTTGTTGATTGCCATTTGGTTCCTGCTTAAATAGCAATAGCAAATTGTAATTAGTGCTGTGAATATCCACTGATATTTAAGGTATAACAAGAGATTTCACTTATCAGGTGTCCCCTAAAAAATTCAAGCCCTGATTATCACTGATTGTTGTAAAGCTTTCCATGAAAAAAATCCTATCTGAATGATTAACTTGAGATTATTTCCTTGAAACAAAAATTGTGAAATTTTTAATTTGTATTGGAGCAAATAGGAAATTCAGAGCTAAGGTAAAAGTCCTTCCCATGCCAAATGGCACAGAGTGTGGTGCCTATTTTGTTTTTATAACCAAGGCACACAAGTCTACAGTGAATGAAAGTACAGTAGGGAGTTAGTTTTCTCGTAGCTCAGATCCTCACCATTGACATTCATTATTTGTTGCGTCCAAAACTTGACAGTACTTCTATCATGGTATGCCAGTGTTCGCATCGTACCAATAGCCAAAACATGCAAGAAAATTTGTGGGGAATAACATGTGCAGACCTGCATACAAATTCTTATAGTACAGTCCTTCAAAACTACAAATATGCGCATCATATAAAGGGTTGTGAAGTCTGACTAGGCTACATCAAACGTGAGGACGGGGCGGTTTTAGGCTGTTTTCATCTAAGGATGGTAGGTAGAGAGCGGAGAGACCACAAATGTTTTCTTGAAAAAATTAAATGTTGAAAAAAAAAGTAAAAAAAAATGGAAATTTTTGGGCATGTCTAGAGGAACACGCGCATATTTTTAGTACACGCGACGCCACAGGCTTGAGACGTTAAATCACGAGGCCTTACTGTAGCATTATGTCCCTTTTAATTTAAGGGTTTTTTTTTTATTGATATCAGTTTTTGGAGAGGCTGAAGATAAGGAAGACCAGCCTGAACCACAGGCAGAGGTGATGCAGATGGACTTGGTGAGGTACTTCTAAGTGCAGTAAGCCCATTAAATGTAAACTGAAAAGAGCAGGAGTGTATTCATTCTGGAGTACCTTAAAGATAATTTTGCCATTTACATGATTTAAAAAAAACGTAAAAAACTTAAAAAAAGCAAAATTTTAAACAAGCCAATGTATATTCTGTAAAATGAAAGGGAAATGTTGAAGTGAAGTATGAAGGTCCCACTGCTAAACGCAGGGGCGTGAAGGTGCAGTGAACCTCTTCTTAAGTGTACAATTTGTACAAAAATATAGATTGGATACAAGATTTATGTACATCTAAGGGACAAAGACAAACAGGACAGAACACAAACATAATCATGTCCAACTAGGAAGGAAAGGAGGAAGGAAAAGAAAAGGATGGAGGGAAGGAGAGATTTAGAGTCCTTGGAGAGAAGATTCCAGAGCAATGGTCTTTGGGCTCTATAGTAGAAGTGTTGCTGGCAAGGACACAGTGGTGTAACCCTTGCCCCCTGCAAGCCCCCACCCCCCCACAAATTAAAACACCATTTGTCATTGTCTATGGAGAAGGACCCAATTTTCCCTGAGAAATGTCTTGGCACCCCTTCGCCCCCCCATTTGCAAATGTCTGGTTTACGCCACTGCAAGCGACAGAATTCATTGGAGAGATGAAGGATACAATCCTTATATAGTATTATAATGATGAGAATGAGAATCAAGTTAAAGAAGTTCATCATCCAGTAAGGATCCTCAGGGAGAGCCCACATGATGGAACTGATCCCATAAAGGTTGCCAACTGAAGCTTGTAAATATCTTGTATTTTCAAAGTGACAAGAAAGTGAGAACAAAGGATCTGTGTGGTCACAAGAGAATCTAACAGATTTACACTGGCTAAGTCACACCTAATCATAGCAGCATAAGAAAAATAAGGAAGGACAAGTAAAATTACAGGTTTTAGTTGAATCTTGAGGAAGAAATGGGCTGACTGTTTTGATGCTGATATTGTTTTGGAGACAATTTAGAAAAATGTAGAGTGTGAGAATGCCAAGATATGGTCAATTAATGTAATGGAAATCTGTCAGATCAGGATTTTTTAGCCACTGAATGAGTAACCTTGGCCCCCCCCCCCCCAAAAAACCTGAAACCTTGTAAACAAATAGTGTGTGATGTGGTGAGGGGGAGGGCGTGTTTGTTAAGGGTGTGGGAGTTTGTCATCCTACTTGTAGGGTTTTGTTCTTTATATACACACTCAGCAGATCAATTGTGTTTTTGTTTCTTTTAATTTTGCAGCTGCGAGATGATGGCATAGATTCTCTAAGATGACACTCTTCACAACCAACTTCCCTAGTCATTATCAGGGCAGTTCAACAACCCTCTGTTTGGGTACGCACCCATATGACATCTGTTTGGCACATTTGACAAAGAGTTATCTAGCTATGACAATTTCTGGAAGGATGCATGCAAATAATCTGTGAGAACATTCTGCAGAAAAGTCAAAGTGGTTGTCAAGTTCTAAAGTGGTTCAATGTTTTTGACATCTTGTGATTTACAATCTAAAGCCATTTTGCATTGAATTTTTCAAGGAGGGGGATATGTATATGTGTAACTGGTTGTAAGTGTTTTAGTACAAATTTCTCATTTTCAAGATGATGTTCCAGTGTTCTTTTTTGAAGAGTCAGTGGATTTGTCATAAGGACATTCTAAGTCATGTTTGACTTTTAGGGTCATTAAACACTTTTGTAACTGAATTTACTGCTGAACTTTCTGCAGTTGTGTGCATGATATCATGACTGAATAAGCCGGGTAACTTGATTACGGAACTTGAATGGGTTACTAGCATTGTATTTTATTTGAGGTGTAAATCCTGGGTGTCTCAAAAAAAGGGGGAAACCCTCAAAGTGCCCCTCTATTTCACAAAAAGAAAAGGTGACGAAAACCATTAAAAATTAATACAAATACAAAAGTGATTCAATTGTTTCCGACACTGAAAAATCTTTCCAAAAGACACATATTGAATGAGTTATGGTCGAGTTGAAAATTGTACACAATTTTTAATTTTATCCTACGGATTGTTACTGTCTGAGCTGTCTAGACAATACACTTCTCCAAGCAGGCACATTCTTTATGTTTGGGTTTCTTTGTTTTTGCCGACAAAGATCAGTTCTGATATGGAAAGGGTTTATAGTGTAAATTAGTAGAAAATGTCCAAAAGATCTTGCCTCATTCTTCTTACTGCGGCTGGCGATTGCCACCCCCCCCATTTGGATTGCTTCTAGACACGAAGACAGTGAGCTTGCACTCCTTTCTCCATTTCAATAATCAACGCAGAACATGAACCTTGTTGGCAAAAAACAAAAGGAAACCATAAACAAAAGAAATGGAAGCTGGAGAAATTTGTATTGTCTTCTCTAAAGAAGCTCAGGACAGTACCAATCCGTGGATAAATGAAAAAGTGGTACCAAATTTTCAATCGACCATAACTCAGTAAATATGTGTTTTTGGAAAGATTTTTTCAGTGTCGGAAAAACTAATGAAATGCACTTTTCAGATGTGTATTATTTTTTATGAGTTATCTTTCTTTCATGAAAAAGAGTGCGCTTTGAGGGGTTTCCCCTTTTTTCAGACATACGGTATGGCAGTCTTTATGTGTACACAGATACACAAAAAAATACTGATCTTGTCACATATAGAAATTAAAATGTAATTCCACAGCTTAATTAATACTAACCGGTTTCCCACGAGTCGGAGTCAAAAATGTACAGAAGATACAATCAGTGCAAGTATGCTCATGCCTGTTTCGAAATTCAACAACTGGCGATTTTTCATCACAACAGACGGAAAACATTCGACCAAAAATTCACTTTGCATCAAGATTGGCATGGAACTCACTTCGTTTTTTTGCATGTATCAGGAGTTCTGGTCATATAGAAAAACCAGTGAATTCGCATTGCTTATGGTAATTGCGAAGGTGATCCATTTAAATGTTCTACGAATATTTCAGGAAATTAAGAGTTAAAACCACAGAAATGAGATTAGATTTTAAATGCTTACGCTCAAATGTACTATTTTATGTGACGATGGCGTCCAACTATGAGTCAACGATGCTGAGTTCTCATAGGCAGTGTTATTTAAAGGTACTATCAGTGATTGTTAATCAGAAAATCAAAACCCCCCTCCCCCCCACAAAAATCACAAATAGATTTTTACATATCTGTAACAAGGGTAGCTATCTTAACCTACCCTCAAGTGGTAAATCTTGAAGCAAAATTAATCAAGGACACAATCGGGTTTTTTTATTTTTTCACCTTATAGCTGCCATAATGAAGATTCGGGATTGGGTTAGGAAACTTTAAACCCCAACCCGAATCTTCATTCATGGCAGCTACAAGGTGAAATGTGAAAATAATAAACACCTTTAAAAACCCAAGGATTGCCAATACATGATTTGGGTCCGAATAATGTCATGAATGCCATTATCAGAAACAAGTAAAAATTGAGAATTAGTCCAATTGTTTCAAGTTTTGTGGATAAAAATGACTTTAGCTGCAGGCGGTGGGCGTAGGGCTGGCAGTGTCTGTCCCACCCAAATTTATATAATATTTTGCCCCAAGTATTTTAATGTAGCTGTTCTTTCTGAGCATTCAAATGATCCCCCAAATGGTGCCAAAGTCCGCATTCTCCCAAATGTCTCTCAAAAAAGAACTCCTATCTCTCCCCAAAGAATTCCGCGCCCCCAAACACACTGAAAATTACTTTTTACCAAGAATTTTACCCCGCCTGCACAGAATGTGTTTATCATTCTTATGGTATTTTTTCATGTACAAAATTGCTTTAGTAATAAATAGTCTTAAAAGAAAAATATGCACTTTTAGGCATTCCAACAACCATGTTTTCTAGAGGAAAACCCCTCTGACTCAAACCTTAAAAGGTATAATAATGATGATGTGATATATTAATATTTGTGTACACACAACTCAAAATTCTGAATTTATGACTTGTCAGGCGGGAATTGATAGCAAGCATAAAGTGTTCGCATATTGCATGCAATGTCAATGTATTAACTTAATTCAATCATTTTAGGTATGTTTGTCTCAGATTCTCATACCAACCAATGCTTTGAAAGAAATTTCAATAAATTAAGATTTTGTTGAAAAAAATACTGAAATACTACTCGTGAAATCAAAACTATTATTTGAAATCTTTTACAGTTAAATTACCTTTGTAGAATGTAAGCAGTTTAAATTAAAGGCTGACTCAAAGAGTTCGAAATAAAAATTTTTTTTGTGTATTTAAAATAGGTAACGAGAACTAAAAATAATATGTAAAGATTAAGTTTGTGAGAATCATATTTTACGTTTGGAGGCACTTAAACATTGATGTATAGTACATAGGATACCGTGTAGAACAAAAATTCCGGTCAGGGAATTTGAAAACAAAGTTGCGATTTTTTATGAAGGCATTAATTTGAGCTTTGACTATTCACACAATGATTAGTATGTGGAGGAATTGTGCAAAAACATGATTTGTCAGAATTTGGGGGTGCCACCTGTGGCGATATCTGAGTCAGACTTTTAAAAAATGTCAGTGCCACTCTGAAAAGCAGGTAGTTGAATGTTTTCACTGATTTTAGAAATCTGATAAATATGGATGCAACATTTGGCATCTCACCGTATAGTTGTTTACAGTGAGCATTTTTGAATCCCAGTCGTATACCTAATTTTGAGAATTTGGTTGTAAAAGAGGAGTTTTCCAAATGGGGAATATATTGCCACAGAAGAAATACTACGTAACAGTCACTGCCAGTAATAATGGAATGGAATAACATTGGAGGTTTTTACGCTTTGTAAAAATGTAAACATATGGCTATAATAAACATAGCTCATTTCCTTATTTGTAAGCTTATCAGACCAATTTGTTACAGAATTCATGTGCTTTTCACGTGCTTTTAGGTGTTGCTGGAGCACAACAGGGTTCCCAAAAAATCCAAGGAAATTTCGTTGCATAACTTCACTTAGAATTGCATGATTGGAAAATTTTAAAAAGTTATGATGAGAGGAAACATTTGCCTCTGCCACAAAAGTTGTTGCTTTTCAAAAAACGCCTTTGGCATCAACACATACTCCTTTTTTCCAAAAAATGTCGCCAGAAAAAGTTGCACTTTACCATATTCAAAGGTCTAAAGTCAAGAAATTATCAATTTACTAACAATTTAATTTCCATATTCATTGTGGAGTGAAGTAAATAAGCTCAAAACATTGATGCAAGACAAATATGCAGGAGTCATTTTTCTTTGCATACTGCTTTTTTTTATGAAAGAAAGGTAATGTTTGAGATGCATATTTCAAATCAAAATAAGCTTAATTGTTTCCTCCATCTTGATGAAATCGTTGTAGTGTTTACACATGCTGTTTACCAATTTGCTGTTGTTCTGTTGATGAATGTGGTTCCATGCTAACTGGATAATTCCACCATGTTGAGCCGTGTTGCTTACACAAATTTCATCTCATATGTTTGTCTGCATATTTGTGTTCCTTGATTATTTGTTTGCCTATGTGTTCATGTTTAAGCTTATTTACTTCAGACCGAAATGAATATAAAGAAAGGAAATGAAATCGTTGTTGTAAATGATAATTCTGCAATTTAAACCTTAGAGTACGGTAAAGTGCCACTTTTTCTGAAAGCATCGTTTTTGGAAAAACGGAGTGTGTGTTGATGCCAAAAGTGTTCTTTGAAAAGCAACGACTTTTGTGGCATAGCTAAATGTTTCCTCTCTTTAAAACTTTTTAAAATTTGCTAAACATCCAGTTCTAAGTGAAGTTATGCAACAAAATGTCCTCCAATTTTATGGGGAACTTATTTTTTTGGGACCCCTTAGTTTTTACACTATTGACTTGTGATAATTTTGTGTCATCTGCAAGACGGCACATTGGGATTGCTTTTTGGTAATGTGTGTGTCTGTCGGTGTGTATGTGGTAAAAATGTTGACCCACATTTTAACCTAAAACATAATTGCCAGTTGTCTCCACATACATGCACACATTTGGGTAGTGTCCCACAGTTACCTTCTCATGAGTGGGGTCAAAGGTGATCTAGCGGTCATGGCCCCAAAATGGTTAGAAATATAAACGTGCTTGGTGTATCCACTTATGTCGATCAATTTCCATGGCACTTTGTGAACTTTGCCAAAAAAAAGAGCGGGTACACAAAAAAGGTTTGTTGTAAACCAAGTGCACACAACTACATCACCTGATGGTGCTGCCCAAGTCTGGTCACTGGTTCTCTATCAAGCTGCCAGGTGTACCGTTGAAATAGTGCATACAACTGGTGTAGTTGGGATCTCAATTAGCAGGTTTAGTTCTTACATGGAAACACTTACCCGAATTTTGCCATTTAGGTCTACAAAGTTCATCATTTGTATGCTATTGTGCCCTCTATTGCTCAATATCCATTGAGATCTGTGTAAAAAAACATGTTTGCCTACAACAATTTCATAAAATTTGCACAGGATGTAGCTTGTGGAATAACTAGATGTTATCCACATCAGTTGTCAAAACTTTGTCATCATTGATATTGTTTAATTATGATTTAGTCTTAAAGGGGAATGACCAATTTAAGTATAGAATGGCCTTCACCCCAAAACCCCATCTGTAAAATTTCACGCCAATATTTCAACCCCTTTTGATGTGAGAGCAAAAAAAACATGAATTTGTTATCCCCTTGGAGTATAAAAATATTGGTCGACCAAAATGGGGCACATTTTCGCTCATAGCATCCAAACCAAACATTCTTTAACCCTAAGATTTCACAGGGTAAATGAGAAAAATAGTTGTTTTCTTCAGATACAAAAGTATCCATCACTCAATTTGGGTTCTGGGGAAGAGGCTATTAGCGATCCGACCATGGACCTTTAATAAATGAGATTTTCAAACATCTGTGATGCCAAGTAGAAAGCGTGAAAACAAGGGAAATCCTGTAGTCAACAAGTGCACAAAATTTGGGACATGATTGATAGAATTGGACCAAATTGACCGCAATAAACATTGTCTGATTAGAGGTATCAATAGCATGGACAAATTAAGACCAGTACTACTGTATGGAGCAGATGTGTGGGTGATGAGGAAGAAAGAGGAGCGACTCCTAGAAACAATTTAAATCGGAATGCTACAAAGAATTAAGGGAATTACGTTGAGAGATAGAGAAGTGAGGAAATCAGGCGAGAGCTTTATTAGTTAGAGTGAAGGATATCAATGTTAAAGTGAGACTAGCAAGACTAAGGTGGTTTGGATACCTTCAGAGGATGGATGATAAAAATCCAATATGGAAGTGAGAGGTACCTGCCCAAGAAGAAAGCCATGTACCAGATAGAGGTGCAACATCAGAAATTACCTGAGGCTTTGGATTGAGGGGAAAAGGAAACCACGGACTGGAAAGCGTGGAGGAGGATGATACCAGACCCCGACCCAACAACATAGCTGGATAAGGAGGTTGAAGAAGATGATTTAAAGTGAAATCAGGACATTATCCGTGGGTTTGGATGGTTGCAGGTTGGTTGGTTAAAGGTCCCAGGAAATGCAAATAGAATTGACGTGTTTTGTGTCAAGTCTGCAGGGATGGACTTCAAAAGCATTCAAATATTTGAGTTGGTGATGAATTTTCCCAAAATTTGTTAAGGTGAAACTATTGATTTTTCAGAGATAATAGAAATTCAGGTGAATGGTGTGATCTATTCCTGACATTGACTGAAAATCAATAGTTCACTAATGATGTCACTGGTAGTATATTCTTGTTTTTGGCCTGTTTATTGGAATGGATGTTCCATAAAGATTTAGAGTAGGTTTATCATCGCATTTCCTGGGACCTTTTAAAGGTTGTCTTAATTGGAATTATTGGGCATTTTCAGTACAGTACTACGACTATGCCATTGCTAATATCTTTCATCATAATCTCTAGGATGAGTTGATTATGACTGGAAAATATATAAAATCAGAAGTGGGAGTGAAAAAAGCTGCCCAAGAAACTGCCAGAGCGCTTGGATGGAAACCAATTACATACACAGCCTTGGTCTGACCCAGGGATCAAACCTCGGACCTCAGTGGTGTAGACAAGGGAGAGAACTGTGAAGTGGGTAAACGCTGGCCAATACCTAACACGATTCGTCATGCATTATAATGCTTGGCTGTAATATTACAAACTATACCTTTTCTGGAATCCTTATGGTTAGACAAGAACGTGGTATTATTTTTCAACAGTGATGATCATTTAAAATTTGACCCTGTACAGTCTTTGTCTGGCCCCCCCCCCCAGTTTCGCACTTAAGAATCACGTTTCAGGGCACCTGTCAGGCTGGTTACATATTTAATCACTCAAACTGTTGTACTCGAGATGTGTGTCAAATGTCTGTTAGCTCCAAGGCTATCACTTCGTTCATACAGAATTTGGAAAGAATTCCATAAGTACCCCTTTTAAGATTCAAATGAAACAATTTCCTTAATGGTAATGTTAGTCACACTTTTCTCCAGTGGTAATCAACACTGGAATTCATTACAAATTCTATTAAACAATTACCAAATGGCCCCAGTTCCGATGAAGGCCATCAAAAAACATCTGATGGATCAGGCCTAACAGCGCAGAGAGGGAGTTCAGTCATCAAGTATTATTTAGGCCGGCTTTTCTTTGTTTCTTTGGCATATTGGGGTTTGGGTTTTAGATTTATATATTTAAAATTGGATCTGTGCCTGTTCTGCTTGGTTTCCCTTCTCTTTTTCTGAAAGGACCCAATGGAAATAAGCTTCACTATTTTTGAGGCTTTTTTGGGCTATTCCTTTGTACTCTTTTGATGTTTAGTTCATATCCAAAAATCCGTTGTTATATCTGGTAAATCGTGCAATTGATCAATTTTTTGTATGATAATGTTTATTTTATATCTTTGCTGTCTTGCTGTATTTTGATATGTGAGTACTGAAATAAATATGAATGAATGAGTGAACAAAAACAAACAACCCACCTTAATTAAAGCGGCACTGGCACATTTCAGAAAGGAATTTTCTGCGACAAGTTTGCTCGCAAATGATAGTCTAGGTCATTGGAAGAATATTTTACAGATGAAAATAAAAGAATCAAAAGCAGATATGGACATTAATAAGCGGCTAAGACATCCAGGTGATTTATAGGCTAACTTTTAAGTTTGCCCTTCACTTGAATCAACAAATGTGATCTCATTACATGGAATATCATAAGCCCGTTTACACGGAGCCAAAGTCGAAGTGAATTCGATAGAGTCATCAGCGATTTTAATTTGTCCTGAAGTGTAACAACCGTGCAGGCGTAATCGATACGACTTCAAAAGTCGAATTCGTAAGTTGCTTTTAGCAACTTTACGTTGAGTGAATCGACTAAGTCGTCTGAATTCGAATTTTTGCCGTGTAAATTGAAACACTAATAGATTTCATGCCTACAGTGGTAGTAACAAGGACCGTCTCTGTTGCACTTCCGGCTTATCACAAGCAAATGCAACTGTGCTTGTAACCAGGGCTTGTAAAACAACTGACGTGAACTGAGAATGAAGGTAGCGCGGTCACCCCCCCCCCCCTTTCAAAGAATTCGGACTTCGGGGTTGTGTCTTCGTCTTTGCTGTTAGGTTAGGTTTATTTTGGGTAATATTTAGGTCCAATTTCACAGAAAATCCAATCACGGTCCCCGAGAGAGCAAAGCGAATAGGCGTGTCCTGGAGGTCGGTGGTGAGTGATTCGGTTAATCTCATGGGCCGCCATGTTGAAGATCGGCGCGAAATCTTCGTTGAAACCGGAAAGGCATTTTTCTGAAAGCGGTTCGGAAATACGCTTCAGTGGAAACACATACTACTCGAATTAATTTATGCTAATACTCAGTCGTAATTTCAAAATAAGTACGAATTCAATTAGATTTTTCTCTAGTGTAAAAGTGGTAAAAGACTCGTACTCATTGATATTAAATCACAAAGGTCACAGACCGGCAAAACATGTGCATTCCGTGAAATCGAATCTGGCATTTGTTTTCTCGTGTACACGCCATTTCTTCGTTTCCTGAATTAAATTACAAACTCGTTATGTGAACATAAGCTCGCTGATTTGGGCTTAACAACCCTAACCGGGAACAGTGCTAGTATAGGCACTTTCCTGGGCCTCACGCACCACGGTCGTTATCGATAAAAGATTGGCACATACTGACCTCCCGTCGGCAAACTTGTGTGGGCATACCAGCTGATATCGGGTTTGCAGTTTCATTTGAAATAATACCCTCGAGGCGAGCCATTATGGCTTGAAATTAGAGCAGGCTCGGTCCAAATTGTTGTATCGCTAGCTTTCAGCAATAGTTAAACTTCGCTGCGCTTAAACAATGGAAGCGAATCTGTGCTAGAGTAGCCCAAAGTCCGGGTTAAGTGTTTAATAATTTCAGGTGAGGGCTAGTATATTATGTATGTAAAGCTTTATAACCATGCCAAAATATCAAATTTTGAAAAATCTAGAGGGCGCAGTATTTTTCAAAGGTGCCAGTGTACTCTTTAAAGCCAAATATAAAAAATAATTGGTTAACATGTAAACATACGGTACATATGGAATCTTGCCCAGAAGGTAACTTTAGGTTCGACGCCTGCGGCCTCTCGACCACAGTGCACAAACTCATCCTCAGATGCAATTATCTAAAATAATGCTCACGCAGCTAGGTCAATTATTATCCTTACTAGACTTTCTTATCATGTCTGAAAATTACAATGCAAAGTTGGATATTATTTTAAGGGATTTCACAAGTCCTTTTCCAATAGGTGAAAATGTAATGTTTATTTTTATATGGGGGGGGGGGTGGGAGTATTATGTATAAGAAAAAGGCAAGGTTAAAGGTAGACGTTTCATTATAGAAGTCCCAAGTATCCAAATGAAGTTTGGTGGGGTATTGCAATGATCCGTCAAACGCTACTGCAAAACATCATACAGCGCATAACGGAAACAATTAGGGTAATACTCATTGTAACTTGGAACTTTATGAAACGCTTTATCAGAAACACGTTAGCTAAAGCTTTGAAATACAAGCTTATTGAGCCAAGTTAGGCCTTTTGTGATAGTGATCAGAGATTTTGCCCTTGACAGCAAGTGCTCCCAAAGTATTACCAGCATCGATTGCGTTAAAGTAGCTCACCAAAGCTGACCCGAACATTGAACAAAGGGGCGAGGTCATGATCTAATTGTATGAA
This sequence comes from Ophioderma brevispina, assembly GCA_023653785.1. NCBI lineage: Eukaryota > Metazoa > Echinodermata > Ophiuroidea > Amphilepidida > Ophiodermatidae > Ophioderma > Ophioderma brevispina. The sequence continues at coordinate 6,985 of JAMKCH010022638.1, read as the reverse complement.
CGGCAGTTTTAAGAGGTGCTTTTGTTGAAGATCTGTATAGAATTTTTGTTGAGAGGGAACCCCAGTTGGAGATTGCAAACCAAGGGGGTGAAGCCCATTCAAAACCAGTCGTCGTGCTGGGCGATGACTTTTGAATATTGCACGGAATAATTATTAGTTTAGGTGCTTGTCTGCACCATAATGTCAATTCGATACAAACAATCCGCCAAAAATATCAGTTGTTGGATGTTGGGGTGCTATTGGGTGGTTAAATTTTGTCCTACCCATATGGCCAAACAACGAATGAAATGACACGTCCGTCGTCTTGATTAAAAACGCTCAATGAATACATCTTTTCACCTAAGCGCGCATTGCATTATGAAAAAAAAAAGCGTATCTGAGCACAATGATCCAGGTGCACTATTATTACACTGGCCACCTCTAACACATACATCAATTTGTATTACTACCGATTAGGGTATGGGCAAAGCGGCCCCACAGTATGTGGAAGAAGCGGAGGCAGCCATTGCTTTCGCACATATTGTTGGTACTCTATGATTCTCTATTGTGGTCGGCAAAACATGCGATACGATGAATTTCTAACGATTACGTAACGTTTTGCCTCTCATCTATATAGAACCTCTTGGCCCCATCGTCCTATTCACCACTGTATTGATTATGACCAACGTGGTACATAGATTGCCTTGTTCTCACTCTCCATCTATTTCTTCTCATGGTAGCCACACACCCAAACACAGAATAAGCACGGTCAATAATGAACATTTTTAAAGGCAAACTGTCAGACAGTTTCATAAATTCTTGGATATTGCAGGAAAAGGTTTTCTAAGCCGGACTTAATACACACGTACGTGTGAGTCAATAAACCCTACATTCAGGAAAGATTTTTTCTTTCAAAGTAAAACGTTATTTTTGCTTGAGTGTGGATTAGGTTGTTTACAGGGATAAAAAGGGTATCAGAGGATTTTTATTTTTGTGTCTTTCGACTTTGGTTCCGAAGCTATGCCAATTTTGCGGAGAGACCCTAAAAATCTGTTGTCCGATTTGATCAATACAGCGGAGCGACACCGACGTATACCATAACACAATTATGGCAAAGACAATTCACACATGCAATTTCCGATGGTATCGATTTCTTCTCCAAAACATTTCAGTTGAATAAAACGGTCTAATTTGTGTAACATAATTATAAGTAAAATTCTCAACAAATTTAAATTACCATTGTTTCCTCATAAAGTCAGTTATTGAAAATCACTCCATATCAATGCTCAGGATTTTTGTCTTACAGAATTACTTTTGCACATGTATGTACTCAGCGTCCATAAGTTGCTATCAGAAAATAAAGCTGAAGTTTTTCTGTAAATAATTGGATTAAAACTTAAAAGTCAATGATCGCACTGTTTTTTTTTTTCAAGCGGAATACAAAACCTTCTATATGGTTTCACTTTGGCTCCATCCAGTTTCGTGTAGGTTAACACCATAAAATCCTTGCTGAAACCGAAGTAAACTGTGTGTTTTACACCAGCTATCTGACTTTCTTTTGGGAAATTGACCATTTTTTTCACGCAATCATTTTATTTTGTAATCGCCGGGATATTTATTTTTATAATCCGTCAATTTATTCCCCACCTTCTATTGTTTAACAATATTTGGTGTTAAATGTTTATACTCAAATCACGCTGACGACCATGCTACTCGATGTAAACGATCCATCTTTGTTTGCTCAAAATCGGCCAGACAGGATTTTTAAGTCTCTCATCAAAATAGGCCATAAATAACTTCTTCCTCCAAGACCAAATGACACCAATAAAACGTTTTTCTGAAAGCCTTTTTACTCCCCTCTTTATAACCAAGTCAAAAATTGAGCAAAAAATAATTCTTAACCATTTTAATAGTTTTTTATCTGAATGTAGGTTTTTTTTTACTTCACACTGTAGAAAGTCCAGTATCAGCTGATATTTTCTGACAACTACTGCAGGTTATGTTTGCACACCCATGCTAGTAGCAAAAGATACAAAGGATTTTTATAATTTTTTCAATACTCCAGATTTGCAAATTGCTGCTTGTCCTTCTAAATGCTACCTACGGGAAAACCACTCATTTGTTAATAAGATCAAAGGTCAGAACAACTGAACCCCGGGAACTGAACCCAATAAAAAAGTTTTTTTTCTTTAGAGCAGAGAGTTTAGGGTCTCCACGAGAAGTTTTTAACGTTAATTTTTTCCAAGCAAATCAAAATACCTTTTTCTCTCTTTTAAAGCTGACTCAGACATTTCCAGATGAGGGCGCACGCATCAATTTTCAAACAAATCGTGATTTTTTTTTTGCATATACATAATGGCTGTACATATATATCACTTTGTGAAAATACTAAGCTTCAAATCGAAGTCCATAATGTGGGAAAATACACAACTTTGTTAGAAAATTCCGGATCCGGAATTGGGTTATACACGGTATCCTATGGCACGTTTATACTGTGCATAAATGGTTACTGCATTGAAAAACGAAAAAGCCGAATCATCTCTACTTTGAATTAAGCATTTTAGGTTTGATTATCATTATTTTCTCAATGGCTATATTAATACTACACACACACAAAATATATTTGAAAATTCTCTGAGTCAGCCTTTTAAGACATTCTGAAGCATTAATACACGGTAAGCAATCTATTGAGGTCTAATCTGTATGAAATGTCTATTATGACACAATATTTGGGGCCTCAAAATATCTCGTTGCACCTTTAAGGTGTGAGTCGTTTTAATTGAACTACTGAAGTTGTCACAAGTTTATTCAGTTTTTCAAATGGATTTACTTTCTCAAATTAATGTCCCAAATATGTAATTTTTTCCCCCAAGAAATTTGTGCAAATCTGTTACAAAGTATATTGTAAGTCCAATTATTCAGACCTACCTTTATGCAACTAGTAGCGAAACATGCGGGGATAGCGTAAAATCTACACTTCATAATTTTTGTTTTCAAATTAACTTATCCTGTAGGGTAGTTGCAGAGGTATAACGGGGGCCGTAGCCAGGGTGGGTGGGGGGTGCGACGCACCCCCCCCCAAAATGACAAAGGCCGCTTTATGGATGTTGAAAGGTCAGCTTTGTCATAGGAAGGTCGTATTATAATTAACAATGTTTTCTCAACCTGCGATGATGTCATTTCCCCCCCGGTCTTTCAGAATTGGAGACGGCGGTTAAAAAAAAACAGCGAGCGCAGCGAGCCGAAAAAAAATTGGTTTTGGTTCGCAAAGTCCACCTCTGGCAAATCCGACCCCCCCACCATAAATTCCTGGCTACGGGCCGGACGTATAAACAATCACGTGTAGGCATTATATTAGTTTTTGTATTAAACTTTAAGATTGGGTAAGGAGAATTTCTTTAATATACAGTAATTGTCCGCAGAAAGACAATTTTGAAAACAAGATCTGAAATAAGTTTTCAATATTTGATTGAAGGTATATTCACAAATTGATTGCTATCATTTTTGATTTCTACAAGGTTGCTACAAGGGATTTAATTAACCATAATTATGCATGTCTTTATCACCATGAAATGGGGACAGGAAAAACAGAAGCAATTTTTGAGTTACTACATTTGAGTAGGAGTAGCTTATTATGAGAAAAGAAAGTTTGTATAAATCAGTATAGGCATATTGTTTTTCGCCCCAGAAGTCAACCAAGGCAAAAAAAAAAAATTACTTTTATCGATACTTTTAAGCTTAAGGAAAACAATTGCTGTGAAGGCTTTAGCCGACAAGAAGAGAATGAGAACTTTGTTATAAAGTTCACGACATCAATAAAAGGGTCAAAAACAAAATGTATATCCAGGCATGACTTAGTTGTAGTCTCAGGAAATTGTTATAATTAATATATAATAGTTATGGTTAATCTCAACTTTGATTTTTGCAAGAATGGATTGAAAATTAAGGGAGAGAAAAATTAAGTGATGAATACGTCCATTTTTTATTGTTTTGTGATTCTGCGTGAACGATTTTGTTCATGTCAAGTATTAGTAGGATCAAAAAGATGAACATGTACCCCACTACCCCCAAAAAATTGCAAACAGAGGTTCGTGGTATTTTGGGTAGTACAAGGCCAGTTTAATAATATATCAAAAGTGCACAACAATGCAAACTTCCAGAAAGTGTTCAAACTATGACATAAACAAAGGGCCGCCATAGCCATTTTGGAAAACATACATCCCAGATCTCTGGCAATAAAAATAAGCTAAAAGGACAAACAAGATTGTTCATTTCCTACTAATTCTAGCATAACAAACAAAATTTGTTTTCATTAAAAATGGGTTTTATGAAGTTGAGATATCACCTTAACCTCAAAATTCCATGATGCCGCCTCGCCATGTCGAAAGTACAAATGATGGTATCTATGGTGCCCGGATGGGCCAAAATGAAAATTAAGATATCATTTCCTACTACATTCTAGCATACAAAATCCATTAAAAATGGGTTTTAAGTTGTTGAGATATCAGCTTGGCCTCTAAATCCAATTTGGCTGCCATCGCCATGTTGAAAATAAAATTTTCATCTCTGATACCAGATGGGCCAAAAACAATGAAAATAAGGTGTTATTTTGATTGAGGTATACAGAGTAGTACTTAAGATGGTTATCTTTAAGTGATTTTTAGAGGGCTATTTGTTCAAAATTGTAGCCATGTTGAATTTTTATCGGCTATAAATCTATTACCATTGCAAAAAGTGGTATTTACAGGGTCACGGTAATTGTGTAATCTTAAATAACAGAAAGGCCAGCTTCCACACTGTTCACATCATCAGAAAAATTGTGGCAGAGACACTACACTTGTTTGCAACAGACGGTCGACCACACTATACTATTTAGCCTTCAAGTTAATCATTGAGACTGGTTCTTGATTAATGTTTTCACCTGAATTTCACAAGCTGTGTCCCATTCCATTCTTTCTGAGGTATTTTAATTGTGATGCATCCTGAAGAACATTGCATGAGAGTGAGATATTTCCAGTGGCAATCTGGTGCAGGAATGCTTTTAATCACAAGGAAAACAATTCCCCTTGTACTATCCAGCCCAGTCAATTGAATTTTGACCATCAATCTTGCACATCCACTGCATGAGATGTAAATAAGTTCTCCAAGAGTGGAGTTTTGCAACGGAGGTTTTGGGTGAAGATTCTTTCAGGGTTTTTTTAACACCGAAGAGCAGTTAGATCAAACTACCTCTTCCACCGCGTTCTATGGAGGCTACTTAAACTACTTTGCCAACCGATGCCTAAAATCACAAGCGTGTAGAACATCATCTCCATTGTGATCAGAACGATCTTATAACCTTCGTTGAAGACCCAAGATTCTAACCATGGGCAGCCAGAAGAATCATTTATTCCTTCACCTGCTCACATCTGGGACTGCCCTTGCTGAGCGCATTTCTGAGCTACTAATCGCGGAGGTTAATCGCTATTCGGCACGAAGCCCATTCCAGTGGTTTCTACCCGATGTTAGTTTCTAGCTGTTAATAATGCACTGGTATGCCTTTCATGAAAAAAGACTCCGATGCCTGACCATGGAACAGGGCCACCATTGCATTGCAACCTTCACCTTTCGAGTTCAGATCACATTGGGAGTACAAAATACTCTGGAACAAGCTCGTAACACAGGGTCACCATGAATTACTTTGAAGAAAATAGACTTCTTGCCAACCACAAATATTCATGTAGTAGTTTCGCAACCTGAAAATGCATGGGCAAGCAGCAGATTAAAGCAAATGTTATCACTGAATAAGCGCTTCAGAAGTCATACACATGTTTTCTTCTTGTCTCTACCAGACTGAAAGTAAAGGTCATTACAGCCCTCTTCTGCAAGGAGTATCAATAGATCTGTGTCTTCGCCAATATGGATTTTTGACTTAAATTATGTCATGGGTATTGCTTTTTTTTTGCTATATCAACATCTGCATCTCCTTCTGCCTTTGGTCACCAATTAGTTTAATGAGAGCCTGCTATCCATATCATTTGAGAGAACGTCTTCTTTTCCCAAGCATTGTATTTGCTGTCTACCTAGTTTTGCGATCCTAGTATTGCGATGTTCATGTGTTGTCTTTTGTGTTAGTTCACCAATGTATCCATTGAAGACAATGAATGCTTTGATAGTGGTCAACTGTGAAAGTTGTATAATCATCAATAACCTTCATAAATGGAAAGAGACAAGAATGACTTGTCAAAACCTTGAGGCCAAGTTTGAACAGCATTCTCGCTTCACAGGAGAAAATGCCTTGAGAAACATTTGCACAGGGATAATTCTGGTGAGGATGTCAATGAAATAGATCTGTTCCAAGTAGGCAAAGATACAGTCAATCAAATGGAAAACAAGCTCACTTTTCTGATATACCTACAAACGGAAAGTCAAGACACTTGCATCTCTCCTCGGGCTGTCAAGGTAACCGATGACCGAGCTCTGTTATTTAGTATCACAATCTGGAGAACTGCTCTAGATAAGGTGCTTTGCCATGAACTGTCATCATATCCACCATCCATTTTTTAGGCCAGATGTAAGCCAGATAAAGCACAATTACTGATGGCCATTACGAACATGTGTCCTCGTCAGAGGCTGCTGCCAAACACTGATTACTATGTTGTTGATGGAGGTTCTCTTTTACATCGCTTGAAATGGCCAGTTGCATTGCTGATAATTATGCATCTTTCACAGTTTACCATTATGGCAAAGCATCCGTTGTCTTCCAAGGATACACTGGTGAACAAAACACAAAATACAGCACACATGAACATCGCAAAACTAGGATCGCAAAACTAGGTAGACAAATGATATCAAATGCGACAAATTTTGCTGGGGAAAAAAGGAAATGCAGATGTTGATATAGCAACAACAGCAGTTGACATGGCATAATTTAGGTTAACAACCCAAATTGGAAAAAACAGATCTGTTGGTACTACTCCAATATGCAGAAGAGCGCTGTAATGACCTTTACTTTTGGTCTGACAGA